>CM049812.1:19902944-20120616 GCA_027422405.1 Ptychobarbus kaznakovi | reverse complement strand
CAAATAATTAAACTGCCAGTAATAAAAAATCTAAATTATACAATAAAATAACAAGATACAAATGAAAACAAACTGTGATTTTTAGTTTTTTTTATGCAAGTTTAAAAGTAGCTAATCCGGTTAACAGCCTACTAGAGAAATCGAATAACCTAATGTAAAATAAAACAGCAATAGTCTTCACGTGTAAGAATTAAACTCCTTTGTTTCTTATTAAAGCTACAAAATTTCCTTCAGTCAAGATCAGAGAGTGATTTTTGAATTGTCTTTGTTGTTTGATTATTAATATAAAAACACAGTCGGCAGTAGGAATATAGCGTACTGTCACATTAAGAGCCGCACGGATCCAATTTACTGTTTACACAAGTATTTTCATCCTCAACTCTTTACGTTCATTTATTACATAACCAACGAGGTTTACATGAATAATCACTAAGCGCAGCATTTTGACACATTTTGCGTGTATTTGAGCGTTTAGGCGCTAAAAGATGTCTTTACTACGTCCGTGTTGTGTCAGTCCTCTGAGCACATACACATAATCTTCCTGAGGAAGCGCATGTTCTCTGTTATGCTTTTAAAAACAAAAATACATCTAATCAACTTAAATCAAGAATGTCCCATTTTACTAAAGTCCTGTTACATGATTTACTGATTTGCACTCTGAAATTGGCCTTTTACGGGGGAACAAAAGAGTCACAGCTGGAAAAAGGGAGAATGGGCCAATAATCATTTACACTTACTGTATTTTCATAATCTTTGGAGGCTGAAACCGAAATGCAATTTTGATTAATTGCACAGCCCAAGTCCTAAAACCATTCAGTATAAATGCACATGCTATAGTGTTCCTGTGGCTCAGTGGTAGAGCTTTGCGTTAGGAGCGCAAAAGGTTGTGGGTTCAATTCCCAGGAAACACACATACTGACAAAAAACAAATGTATAACCTGAATGCGGTGTAAGTTGCTTGGATAAAACATCTGCTAAATGCATAAATGTAAATGCTATAGCTGCCTTAACCATAAAATACATACTATAATTCATAATAACCATTACTCGTAATAAAATTCAATGTGAATATCCCACATTTCTGCACAATACCATAGTGCAGTGAGTGTTACTACAGTAATCCATAGTAAATGACGATGTGTAGATTGAAAGGCCTTCTGACTGTCTCGTTGCACACAGTGTTTCTCCTGTTCGGCTTGTGTTCTTCACTGAATTCAAGCGTTCACACTGACTGGATCTCACAGCACTGCTTAGTGTTCACGTGACCGAGTAAACACATCTGCTCTAGTGAGCTCGCGCCATGCGAAACATTTGATCTGTGATCCGAAGCAGATAAACTGTCCGTGTGATGCGATTCAAATGAGTCGCGTGGTTTCTTTCCGCTTTTGGTGCATAAACATTATATGAAGGATTTATAACGAACTCTTCATATCGTTTTATCCGAGGAAATTTTATTGCGATAATTATCGCTATTGAATTATCGCCATCAAATTATCGCCCAGACCTAATTATATTTATATTATAAATTTAGTCATTTAGCAGACACTTTTTTCCAAAGCAACTTACAAATGAGAACAACAGAAGTAATCAATTGTATAAAAACAGATCTAAAACTAAAAGCTAAAACTTTATATATACAACATATACACATTTTTTAAATAAAATTAAAATGACGAATGCATAAACAAAATTTCAAAATGTAACATTTAACATTTACAACCACACACACATACATATAAATACATACACATTTTAAAATCAGTATATATATGATTTAAGTTCCATTTAGTTTGGTCAAGTATTACAATTAATCAAATTAAAACTAAAACTAATAAAAAGATCTATACAGATATAATAAGTTCAGACATAATTTAACTAAAATTAAAATAGATAACAAATACAAGTCAAACTACAGTAGTTTATCAGTAATCCTAAAAAATAACACTGCCAAACACACATGCCAAAAAACAACTTACACATAGTAAGAAATGGCTGTAAAAACTGAAATAGAAGTAGTAGGAAAGAGGAGAAATAAAAAGCGATACTTATATTCTTTGCCAGTGTCCCTGTCCGGTGGAGTTGCGATGGTCTTTACACTCTTCGGTCTTAACATGAGGAGGCCTTCACGCGATGGCTGCCATGGTAAACTAAGCTTTTTTTATACCCGTCTGCTCTAGTGAGAAAGAAAGAAAGGTTGTTTTTCAGTTTGAAAAATGGAATGAACAGCCTTGCGTTCTCAGCATGCCCGATTTACAAGAGCAACACTTGACAAACGTACCAAAAAAGGATCGAATCCGCGCTACTCGTTTGGGCTACAGACCGTTTATCTGCTCGGGCCGGAGCCGCGGGCTTTCTCTCGATCACGCAACACCGTTATACACAGTGAGTGTATACATATGTAGGAGTTTCCCTTTTAGGCCCAAAATGTGTGGGAGGAGAGTATTTAAATGAATCATGCAACATAATTTACTAAGGTTTGCAGTCGTGAATTTATTGGTATTTGCGCCATTATTTACTGCCCCCCATAAAGCATGTCTTAAACCAGCCAGTTTGCACTGCTCTTGGTAGATTGCGCTGCTCATTATGAAAATGATCCATTTGTGTCTGTTCTTTAATGTGCACATTGTCAGTAGTTCAGCCACAGAACTTTTAACTCACATCTGCATTTTTCCTGGTTAGTAAATCTGGACCACAATATTTTGTTATACTACAATATTAAAATTATGGCTGCTTATCCATCTATATCAAAATTTTCTGTGCTTCCATTGGTATCTGGCATTGGCATTGCTTTTTTGCTTATTTACGTGAAGTTATTGTCTCAATCATCAAACAATAGCAGAATTTTTTTTATATGAATGATTCATTGTAGGGCTGCATTGACAATGTCAATTAATCTGTATAAAACTAATATTTCAGTGATCGTTTAGTACATTTCGGTGTCTGATATTATGCAGGTGGCCGCTACCTTTGCATTGCAAATACTACTTTGACTACTCCATTTATCCAGCACCCTATCTCTGAGTGTACAAGCCTGAAACGACTGCTACATATCCAGTGACAGGGGTGCGTGTTCTTAAATAATTACAGTTAAACATGCACATCCATCATTTAAACATTTTCTTAGCTGCCTGGAAATAAACCGGCATGCAATACATTTTGTGAGCTTAAGTCAAAGGCTGCTTTTGTGTTAGTTTATTATTCTTCATTAAATGTTGTTGACGCTGACAGAGATTTGCAGCATCAATGCCGACCATACATTTAGGGACCTATGAAATAAGTTTAATTTTTTCCCCCATTTCCGTTTTTTTTTTCTAAAATCAGTTTTTTGGATTCTGTTTTTTTTCAGTTTTTATTTTTCTGGACTCCTTTTTAATGGTCAAATTACATTTTATTATTAAAAAAATAATGTCTAATTAAAGTCATGAAACTTAAACAATTTAATATTAATTTATTAAAAGTATAAAAAATGACATCTAGGGCCGTATGAATTTTTTTATTTTTTCTCACCTTATGTATTACTGTTACCAAATTTTGTGTTTTAGCATGTCTAATTATTTGAATGCATACAAACAATTTTTATTTATTCTTACGGTAGCCTTATGAAATGCCCCCCCTCAGAAATTATGTGTTGTGTATTTAAATTTTACTGGTTATCAGATGAAGGCATAAAACATTGATTTAATTTATATTTTAATGAATGAAAATTAAACATTTACATTTTTGGCAAATAAATGCGATAAACATTTTGTGATGATTTCTTTAAAAAATTAAGTACATTAGTAGTAGTAGTATTTCGAACATTCTATTAAATAATAGTAATATAGCATTTTTCTGGCACAATGTCTTTAAGTTAAACCAAACTTTTATTTTGACGGGTTGCCGTGAATCCCTTTAAAGTTCTTTGTGTATATGATATGGTGAAAATTTTACTCAAATGAAATGGTAAAATGCTTGTTAAGTGACTCTCAGATCAGTTCTGGAGATGTTCATGTATTTATGTCCTCATTGAGATGGCAGACGTTGAAATCACTGCGAGCGCCACACGCACTGTGTAATGTTATGTAGTAAACAAAACTGCGCGTCTGCTCCATTCACACAGAGATGGGCAGAACATGCAGGATTCATATTTAAATCGACTTTTGCGGCTTAATATTTACAGATACTAGTCCATATCGTGATTTGATTTAAGTGTAATGACCTACTTTTGATTAATTCATCCAAACTTTGACAAATTTCGTGACATTCCGCTTTAAACAGTAAATTTCGTTTTTATGACTGGATTCCGCGATTCCGTCTACGTTTTCTGCATCGCGGAAATCATAGGGCCCTAATTATTAATTTTAACATGAATTGTGGACCAGTGACATGATGCCACACTTCCGTCACCTGATATATTTAGATACAAAACACCTACTTGGAAACTGTCAGTGCAGCGACTCTGTGACCGCCAGCTAAAAACTCTGTATGAACAGAACTGCAGTTCTACAGGCAATATACAGTATCTCACAGAAGTGAGTATACCCCTCACATTTTTGTAAATGTTTTATGTCTTTTCATGGGAAAACACTGAAGAAATGACACTTTGCTACAATGTAAAGTAGTGAGTGTACAGCTTGTATAACAGTGTAAATTCGCTGTCCCCTTAAAATAACTCAACACACAGCCATTAATGTCTAAACCGCTGGCCACAAAAGTGAGTACACCCCTAAGTGAAAATGTCCAAATCTCTCTCCCCAGTGTCATATGACTCATTAGTGTTACAAGCTCTCAGGTGTGAATGGGGAGCAGGTGTGTTAAATTTGGTGTTTTAGCTCTCACTCTCTCATACTGGTCACTGGAAGTTCAACATGGCACCCCGTGGCAAAGAACTCTCTGAGGATCTGAAAAAAGTAATTCTTGCTCTACATTAAGATGGCATAGGGCAGGCTATAAGAGCTGCAGCACAGTGGCCAAGACCATACAGCGGTTTAACAGGACAGGTTCCACTCAGAACAGGCCTCACCATAGGGGTGGGCGATATGTAAAAAATATAATCACATTTTTTTTTAGAAATATCACAATTCACGATTTTATCACGATTCTTTGTCATGTTGGTTTTACTATTTTGCAAGTTGTCTGAGCAGTACAGCCAAACTAATTTCCCTATTATAAAGCCTTTCAAGGTAACAAAAAAAATGGCAGATATTTATAATAATAATTTGTTACATTTATATAGTGCTTTTCTGGGTACTCAAAGCGCTTTACATAGAAGTGGGGGAATCTCCTCAACCACCACCAATGTGCAGCATCCACCTGGATGATGTGACGGCAGCCATATTGCGCCAGAACGTCCACCACACACCAGCTTATTGGTGGAGAGGAGACAAAGTGATGAAGCCAATCAGTGTATGGGGATGATTAGGAGGCCGTGATGGTCAATTTAGGCCAAAGTGGGCAAAGATAAAAAAAAATGCTGTATCTTTCTTATTAAAAAATAAGAACAAAGATACAGATTACAAATATACATATACAAGTAAAGCAAACAGTGCTTTATTTCCAGGTACACTAGATGTATTTAGCAGGAGCATTCAAGAAACTGAATGAACAAATGTAAAAATAAAAAATTGATATAGACTGATTCCTAAAGAAACTGTATTAAAGTTTTTCAGTCAAGAATAGTGAGTGATTTTTCTCTGTGTTTTGTTGTTTTATTAACGTTAAAGGAATAGTTCACCACAAAAATAAAATTATGCCATCTGTCTGTCGATTCTGTCATGGTGTTTTATTTTTATACCATCATTTACTCAAAAGTTGTTTTAAACCTAAGTGAGTTTCTTTCTTCTGCTGAACGTAAATGCTATTTTGAGGAACAAGGAAAACCAAACAGTTGCTGGTCCTCGGTGACTTCCATATTTTTCCTTCTATCAAAGTCAATGTGGACCAGCAACTGTTTGGTTACCCAGATTCACCAAAATATCTTATTTTGTGTTCAGCACAAGAAAGAAATGAATACAGGTTAGGACAATGAATAGAAATGGGACACAGTGTAATTGAAGGTGAACTATCCCTGACAGTGGCTGCATGTTTAATACTGTCCCTTTAAGACCTGCATGCATCTAATATACAGGCACGCATCTGTTTGTCTCAGCTGTTGTTTACTTTCATTTTAGACATAACCAACTGAGTCTATATGTAAACCTTGTGTGTTTTGACCGTATTAGCGCAAAAGATAACTTAGTTCAGTAATTAGGCGCTGTTTGACAGGGTTTTAGTGCGCGTGCTTCTGGTGTATGTGCTCAGAAAAAGCGGACGTCAGACCAGCGCGCGAATGAAACGTTTTACCGGCAAGGCTTTTATGCAAATAATGTAGTTTTGTGATCGCGAATAAGTGCAGTGTCCTGTCAGAGTAACTCTACCGCTGTGTGTCATGTTGTACACTATATAGAGACGGAGGCGCCAGAACTGCAACTGATAGATTGTGCGCTGTAGCACGATACTACGATATTTCCTCAAAAGCAGATCGTGGAGACATTTTTATCGTCCACGGTCAAAAATCGTCATATCGCACACCCCTACCTCACCATGGTCGACCAAAGAAGTTGAGTGCATATGCTCAGCGTCATATCCAGAGGTTGTGTTTTGGGAAATAGACGTATGAGTGCTGCCAGCATTGCTGCAGAGGTTGAAGGGGTGGGGGGTCATCCTGTCAGTGCTCGGACCATACGCCGCACACTGCATCAAATTGGTCTGCATGGCTGTCGTCCCAGAAGGAAGCTTCTTCTAAAGATGATGCACAAGAAAGCCCGCAAACAGTTTGCTGAAGACAAGCAGACTAAGGACATTAATTACTGGAACCATGTCCTGTGGTCTGATGACACCAAGATAAACTTATTTGGTTCAGATGGTGTCAAGCGTGTGTGGCGGCAACCAAGTGAGGAGTACAAAGACAAGTGTATCTTGCCTACAGTCAAGCATGGTGGTGAGAGTGTCATGGTCTGGGGCTGCATGAGTGCTGTCAGCACTGTACTCACTTTTGTGGCCAGCGGTTTAGACATTAATGGCTGTGTGTTGAGTTATTTTGAGGGGACAGCAAATTTACACTGTTATACAAGCTGTACACTACTACTTTACATTGTAGCAAAGTGTAATTTCTTCAGTGTTGTCACATGAAAAGATATAATAAAATATGTACATGGGTGTACTCACTTCTGTGAGATACTGTATGCCTTTAAGTAGGCATCTATAGTCCCCCTGTAGTTAAAAATGTATCTTTCAAAACTCATCTTTGATCATCAAAATTACATATTTAAATGTTTTTTCTTATGAAAATAATGTTCTCATGCCTTAAATCAGCTTGAATTTAACTCTACACCCTTGCCTCATTTACTATATGCGGATCTATGAATACGCAAATGACCCCCCCCCCCGCCTCTATCACACACCAGCCAGCCTTGAGCAGCGCCTCCTGATCCACTAACTGAACTGTAGTAAATGAGATACAATGGAAAGTGGAAATATTGGTTTAATTAAGCCATATGTGTTTGAACCAGAAATTAGCTGGTATGCTCAACGTAAGCAAGGAGACTCAGGGATCTAGACTAATTTGTTGCACTGGTGCGCCTAACTTTTTTTCTTAGGTGCACCAGCAGAAAAGTTAGGCGCACCAGTGCAACCAGTGCAAAAAATTAGTCTTCAGTAAGTAACTTACTGAAAAAGTGTTGGTGCTTAAAGTGCTTCATTAAAATTACATTAAGCATTTTACTCCCATAGAAAACCATTATAATATAAACATTTAAAGTGGCTTAATGCATTAAGAAAGTAATGTTAAAAGGCCAATCTCAGTATACACCTTACAGTGATACTGCATATAAAGGACAAATTCGGTATACAGTTATATACAATATGCACTGTGAAGGATTTCCTTCCCTTTTCATTTCTTTTGTAGCTCGGAGTTCCGTTCCATCTCTCACTGTATCCTCTTGCGCTCGGAGCTGCTGAGTCACGTGATGGCATTACAACAAAACACAGCGTAGCAGGGGAGGAGCAGCAATGTTTGCATAAGAGATGTGAAAAGAGCGGAATATACACCCACAGACATGTCTACACTTTGTTAAATGTATTTTTAAGCAATGTATTAAGTGTATAGAAGAGAAAATGAACAAAGTATCAATCTTATCAGGCTAATATCGATCCGATACCAATACCAACATTGGTATCGATGCTATCGATATTAGGATCGATCCGCCCACCCCTAGTTTTAAGGAGAAAATACTCCGCAATGGTGTTGATTAATGGATTGGCACTTGGTTTGTCTAAAAGCATATTAAAAACACCACACAGGCAAATAAACAACATAAACTTGATTTTCACCACAGGGGGACTTTACATGGTTGTACACACCTGACCACACCTCTTTCCTCCCTTTCCCTCTCTTTGCGTGACCTTTTCTGGATACTCGATCCAACCGAGCATGTTTCAGTGATGCTGATTTATACCACATAAAGTCGACACGCAAGATGTAACAGATACTGAATGATGACAGAAACTATACTACTAAACACATTTCAGATCAGAGACATTCATTCATGCTTTGGCAAATATTGGCATGCATTGTATCTTTTAAACCTATTGTGACGTCTACAATGTGTTGAGTGTTTATCAAAGGATAAAATGATTCATTTAGGCAAATAATGTTTTGTTTAATAGAATATTTAAAAATGAACCATTTTTAATGTAAGTTAATTATAGAAATAGATGTTAAAAAAGTTATTTTTACTTGCATAGTTTAGTATAGCCTACTTTATATTTAGCTTTAATTGAAAGGATAAAAAAAGTATATAATTTGGATATCTGATTTAACTATTACATGCGCATAATCGTTGTTCGGTAGTCAGTATGGAGAGAACAGCTTCACTTTGCTTCTAACACAACACACACTTATAGACTAATGTCTAATTCTACCTGGAATTATTTAAGCATCAGCAAATGCTTTATAGATGATCACTTGCAAGCTAGATCCTTACCCAGCTGTCCAGGGCAGTGTATTAGATTGACTTTTATTTGAATATGCTGAATTCTCTCTGCATTTTCAGTGCAGCAGGCATAAACAACCACAACAAGAGCAATTTTTTGCAAGCCAGAGACAAATGAGGTTTTGCTTACGGCAGAATCTTTCCCAGGCCTGCTCATCCAGCTAAAGATATCTGCAGCAGAGAGCTGTCCTAGTGGAAATGCATAGGCGTAGCTTGACGTTTGAGCTTGGTGCCAAACCAAGCCAGTCGATTTGGTCAGTCAAACTTTTAAATACATTTTAGCATTTCTGTAATACACATACAAAGTCACAATCCGTGTACCATTAAAAGCGGTTTTACTATGATTAGAGCAGCAGCAAGCTGGTGAGGTTGTGTCCTGAAACCAGATACATTACACGCAAATTACTTTTAAAGGCTACGGAGTCTATTTCTGCTGCACTAGCAATAATAAACACGTTGAATAGAATGAACCATAAACATGTTTGCCAACAGAATCGCAAAGTAGATTTTACTTTGCTTTAAAACAGATATCTGTTGGACATTATTCAAGTTAACTGCGCAGGCAAACAAAAACACATTTAGTAACGTTAAATCTTACTGAAAATTGCAGATTAAGCAGTTTATATTCTGAAAAATATTTCTAGGTTTTGTTCTGTGTGCATTAAATTACAGTTGGATGTAAATGGTCCTTTTCTTGACATAAATATAAAACACTGAGGTGCTAATGGAGCGTCCAGTGGATCACCTTCACGAGGCTGTCCGGGTCTGGAGTCGGGCATCTAGCTTCATCTGTCTTTATTTTGGTTAAGTTCAGAATCCTCTGCAGTTGTTGTAATTTTGTAAAAAAAAAAAAAAAACGCTAAATATCCATTCATGTCATGCAACCGCATGTAATAGGCAAGCATATTAGTAAAATATAATAACTATATAAAAATATAATAACTCACTGTGTGAGGTATAATAAAATAACTACATTATGTGCATATTTACTTTTGAGTGGAAAACATGATTAATTAACAAATATTTAGTAAAATCTTTCAATCGTTAGGGGGGCAAGGCCTATGTGGAAATGTGCAGGCCTGCCTAGGAGTTGAATCATCGGGTTTGATGTAACTTCCTGTCGGCCTGAACAGTCTTTTAGGTTTAGTGTGGCTTACAGATACTGCTGACACGGTTAAGCAGGCAGGGTGGATCTCACACTACTGCCACAATAAAGTTCTCACCAATAATGTCATTTTTATGATCGCCAGCGTTAGCAAGCTAATTTGGTTAAATATCTCTTAACACCGAGCTCGTCTTGTATTGTTGTTTATCAGAATAACATTTCAAAATAAAGCTTACCTTAAAATGTATTTACTTTAAAACAATGAAAACATAGTTTGGCATAATATATTTGTGTTATTATTACTTAGTTTTTACACTAAGTGCTATTTATACTTGCTTGTAGTTATTTGTATCTCATTGTGCAAATAGCTAGTCATTACAAGTAGTGATGAAAAAATTGTCTGCAGCTAATTTTGAACAAAAATATGCATCAAATTGACCTCTAACAACAGAAATAATGTAATAAAAGAGATGGAAATTATTACATGTCTTATTTTTTTGTCTTTGACAAGCTACAGAGTAGAGGATTTCTGTTTGTGCATGAATATAGTTTTCTTCATAGTGTCAGTTTGACACCTAATGCTAAAGTTTTTGAACACAACAGGAAGGTTAAGATGTACGCTCACATGCATTCAAGTTGAGGGAAAATGTTATTTCTATAATGTTATTGGTTAGACCTCATGACATTTTAGAGACATTAAATGAAACCTTTTTCTTTTAAACCTTTGGCATATGCTTTTTAACGGCATTTTTAAAAACATTTTCCTTTATTGTGGGTGCTGTTATTTGTCATTGACACTTATGTATAATTTAAAACCAAAAATTTAGTTTTGTTTTTTGTGAAACCAAGATTGCAAAAGCACATGGTTTGTTAGTTTATTTAATAGAATGTATATCACTATCCCTGTCAGTAACTGAGACACTCCCTTTTCTTCAGGCTACATCCTCAGTCTGGTGTTGTTGACTTTACCCCGGCAGCATCTGGTGCAGCTCTACCTCTATGTTCTCACAGCTCTTCTGCTCTTTGCTGGACACCAGCTCTCCAGGTCTGTGCTTACAGCACCCCATGCACATTGGTTTTGAAGTGCTGACACGTTACATTAAAGTGATAGTTCCCCCAAAAATGAAAATTCTGTCATTTACTTGGCCTCAAGTAATTCCAAACCTGTATGAATTTCTTTGTTATGCAGAACACAAAGGAAGATATTTTGAAGAAAGTTTGTATCCAGGCTGTTTTGGGACACCATTGACTTCCATAGTAGGAAAAAAAATACGATGGAAGTCAATGGTGCCCCAGAACTGCTCTGTTTCCCACATTCTTCAGAATATCTTCCTTTGTGTTCAGCATAACAAAGACATTCATACAGCTTTGGAACAACTTGAGGGAGAGTAAATGATGACAGAATTTTCTTTTTTGGGTGAACTATCCCTTTAACAGATGTTGTACATACCCACATTTTGACATTAATGCAACTGTTTAGTAGTTATAATAACTACTGCAAACAGTGCACAATGACTGGTGTTCCTGCAGGGATTACGTATGTGGAGAGCTGGACTCGGGTTTCGAGGGACCCCTCTACCTGGAGCCACTGTCCATGAACCGCTTTACCACAGCACTCATCGGTACGTCCTGCATCATCAGCTCCAAAATATGATTTTGTTCTCTTTACAGCTGCATTTGTTCCTGAAGCAATATAAGGGATGAGTTACTCGCAGCTGGTGTTTTGTTACTGAACTTCGGTTCCCACCCATGATGGAGAAGATACCTGACTGCTGAACTGTAACACAGAATCTGAAAGAGTAGAAACCAGATCTCAGTGTGCTCAATTTGCTAATGAATAGGCCCTGTGAAATACTTCCAGTTTTACTAATGAGGCATTTAGGAATGGAAGGGCATGTAACCAGACCTTTCCATGACAAACGGCCTTGAATATATTTCTAACTTATTTAATGAGTGAAACTTCATCCCAAGGTAGTAAAACCCAAGACATTGTCACCTAATCAGCTTTTATCCACGTATGTAATAAAGGTGGCATTAGGGCTGGGCGATATGGCCAAAAAAACATTATCACAATATTTTTTTTCATGTCAGTCGATATCGATAATTATCACGATAAATGTCAAATCTTTATTTCTTTTGAGTTTAAAGCCATATTTTTTCTCCAGAGTGCAAGTTGTAGAAACCAGTCCATTAATTTTCCTTAAAATAAATAGGCAAAAAAATTTGAATTAGTTTTTAAAAAATTAATTTTTTTTTTTTTTTCTGAATGTTCTAATGAGCCTACTGTTTCAAATCAAGAAACAGGTTGAGGTTGCCTGATAATATTAATAATAATAATATCACTTTTTTTTGTCTCTTAGAAATGCACATTTGATGATAGAGGTGGGAATCTTTAGTCGCCTCACGATCCGATTCCGATTCTGGGAGTCACGATCCGATTCCAGAACGATTCTTGGTCTAACCCCTTATTAATTAATTAGTTTACTGACTTGAGAATATTCTTACATAAGTAATTAAGTACATTTTAAAATAATTACAAATAAAACAAATAATTAAAACAGTTGTATGTTAAGAATGTTAAACTAATATAACTTCAAGACATACAAGCAAGCAACAAATAATAAAGAGGTGCATAGAAACATATAAAAAACAACAAAGTGCTTTCTGTATTTAAGATTATTTGAACGTTTTTCATTCAAGAACTGTGAGTGATTTTTCTTCATCTTTACTGTTGTTTTTTTTAGAGCTGGCTCGATACCACTTTTTCAGAACCGATACCGATCCGATACCAAAGATTCTGAGTATCTGCCGATACCGATATCGATCCGATACAGCACAGTTTTTTTAAATCAGTGTAGAATTTAGACTGCTCATCACTCGTTTGTGTTTTACACACAATCTACTAAATATAGACCATTTTACTGTAAAGAAAAACAACAAATGAATGGATATGTAATTATAATCTATGACAAAAATACTTTTATAAACTAGGTTAGTGGATAATTCAGTAGCAAAAGTTACTCTAGAAAAATCATGAGTGAACAATAATTTTATAAAATCTAAAATTAGTGAGAAAAATTTATTGGGGAACAAAGAATACAAGTGAATAAGTGTAGGACTAAATCTGGTAAAAAAAAATATATATTGCTCTTTGCATTGTTGTAAAATACATTCATGGAAAACAAGTAATATATTTATATAGAAATATATATGCTGTAAAATTAAAATACATTTCTTTTAAACGTACTGCACAGTAATGAGGCAGCACCATATAACAGATGAGACGAACAAGAAAGGCTATTAATAATCTTGCATTGCGCAAAAATATAATACGAAAGGCTCCAATACAGAGCGGCATAAAGCACTTATGCACATCCCGTGCGCAGAATGATGCGCTTGAAGCAACACTGAGTCGCAGCGCTCCGGAGTCCACATAGAGAAGTTCAAAGCACAAAGGAAAGAGATATTAATGTGTAGTGTATTAAATCGGTGCGACAGTTTGAGCCTTTTCTTTTAACCGTTTTAAATGTCAGTTACTGTGCTTGTGAAGAACCCTTCATAGTGCTCTCTACAACAGTGTTGTGATCTAACAGACACCTGGTAGAAAGTAACACGATTTAGAAACAGCACAAGACTGTAGCTAGATAAAATCCATTTATGCAAAACCATTTAACTTTATTTGCAGATCAAGTATAATAGGAACGGTGGAGAGAGTTTTATCGTCTTGACTCCAGTAACGTTAACCGAACGTGGCACGCAGTTTGAAAGCTGAATGGAGGATGAAGGACCGCTGCAGCGGAGAGAAGTGTTTACGTGAACTTGACTTAAATATTCATCTGTACCAAACATTAAACTATGTAACGGCTTTAGAACACTAGAAATATAGTGCACAAAAACTTTATGCTGTTTTATAATGTGTTTGTGGCTTTTGTGGGGCTTAACAATAACACAATATTTGCTATGTAGAATATCGAATTTGGATCGGTCTTATTATGATGAGACCAATACCCCGATCCAGCATAAAAGGCCAGTATCGAAGCGATACCGATCCTGAATATCGGATCGGCGCACCCCTAGTTTTTTACTAGGACATCATAGACGGCGGGAGATCTATTAAGCTGCATTCACGCACAGATCTCTTTTGAAATATAAGAAGTAATGTGGTTTGTCCTGTCCGTTTAATCCCTTAAGACATAACTGTCTGTGTTTACACTAATTTTGCATCATAAAACCATTTTGAGACACAGGTACATTAAACCACTTGTACACAGAGTTGCACACAGCCGCATGTGTGAGCAGTCTACACAAACAAAGCGCGCGTCAGCATTTGAAGTTGAAAGCAGCCTTCTGTTAGTGAGGTTCATATTTTAAATATGAGCTGATAAAAGCTGATAGAGCTGATACAAATGTAAAACCTGTAACTTGAACACAATGTAAGTCGTTTAGGATAAAAGCGTCTGCTAATTGCATGTTCCAAACCTGATGACTTCGTAGAGCATTTGTAAGGAAAATACCGGCGGGCGAGACCGCACACGTCAAGTGTAACATAAGACAAAGCACGCATCTCTCAGACTCACAGCACATTCTGTGTAATGAAGCCCGTTAATGTCCTTGTAATTCGCTTCAACCTTTCCGAACTTTATGAAAGATTATTTTACGAAGGTTCGGTGTATGTGTGTGAGGAAGCAAGCAGAATACTGGTGTTTCTAAAGCTAACTCAGCGTCATCGCACATCTAGTTAAAAACGAAGCTCAGAATTGATCTGAAAATTCTCAGAATCGTTGGAGAGAGAATTGCGATGTATTGATGGATCGATTTTTTTTCTCCCACCCCTATTTGATAGTAGCTTGAGTTAGGATGCAGAGGTACATTTTTGTTTATTATCAAAATCAGTAGCATCTGTAAAAAATGTGGCAACCTCAGTTTTATATGGTTAAATTTATTCTGACCAAGTGATTTTTTTGTTTTTAAGCATTGGTCTCCTCCATAGTCGCATACATTTAAATAATGAAAACACAGTTAAAACCGCACATAGCCTATAGCACCTCAATACCATGGTAAAAATATAACTATGGCTTTTAAGTAGCCTATTTGTATGAAAAACAGTAGTCAAAAACATTCAGTATAAATGCACACATGCTATAGCTTAATCACAAATACATACTATAATTATATACCATTACTCCTGTAATAAAATTCAATGTGAATATCCCACATTTCTGCCACAATACCATAGTGCAGTGAGTGTTACTACAGTAAATCCATAGTAAATGATGACGATGTGTAGATTGAAAAGCCTTCTGACTGTCTCGTAGCAAAATTATATTGTGATAATTATCGCTATCGAATCATCGCCCAGCCCTAGGTGGCTTATAGAATATCAGTTTGACAGGTCATCCATGGCTTCAAAAGTTGGATAAAAGAGAAGATAAAACAGGAGTAACTCTCTGCAGTAGAACAGAAATAGATAAATTCATTTTGGCTCAGTTCTGTATCAAAGAATGTCTGACTTTTCCTGGAAAAACATGAAAAATAGGGGTTTGAAAAAATCATGGAATCCCTAGAGTTAGAATTTTTGTAAAATACTTCTGGAAAATCGAAAAAAAAAAGTTTTGAATTTAAAAATGTTTTTGCAAGTGTAATCTGTAGAATGTTTAATATTATCCTGGGAAAATCACAGAAATGTCTTTTGTCGATTTGCCAAGCTCACAACAGATGAAGATTACTTTTTGCGTTTAATAATTTCAAAAAATTTTTTTTTTTTGAAAATGTCACACCCCCCAAAAAAAAGTTTTTTCCCCCCCCCCCTAAAATACTGTTAAAACGGCTCTAAAATATTTTAACTGGTAGAAATGTCTCTTTGTAAGTGCAACATGTATAAATGTTTACAATCCTGGGAAAAGTCTTGGAAAAGATTGTGAGTCTAAGTCATTTTTAATCAAATATTTACCTCAGTAACAGACTTTATATCCAGATATTTAATCCTGAAAATCTCTGTATTAATATAGAAGAATCACACCGCAATACACTAATACCTTTAGCACAGTTCACAAAGACCGCAGCACCGCAGGGCAGTTTCCTCATTTTACTTTAAATTAAACTATTGAATAGAAAACATTCATACACACAATCTGTGTTGTTTGCTGACCAGCCAAATGAAGATGTAAGAACCACAATTAGTCTTTTGATTAGTCATGTCAGTGAAGCACATACTACCTCCCATTTTGGCAGAGGTAGTATACACAATTGTGCTATGCAACAAAGTTGAAAAGAAAAGGCATTCAGTTATTCTTTTGAAATTAAACTTTTTCAAAAATAATCTTTAAACCAGTTTGTAATCTGTAGAAAGAGAGTAAACTGATAGACACAGCTTGTAGTTAAAATCTGAGTTTTGTTTATTGCAAATTGAGCAAAGTCACATATTTGCCCTCCATGGCAAACACATTGGGCACTCAACTGTCCAACGTTTTAAGCAGTTTTTAAAGGAGTTGTTGTGTGTGTTCATGTATTTCTGTTCAGTGCGTCTGTAAGTTAGTGTTTGTTCAATAAGACTATCCTCTCCCTCAGGTCAGGTCGTGGTGTGTACGCTGTGTTCGTGCGTCATGCAGACCAAACAGATCTGGCTGTTTTCTGCACACCTGCTCCCCCTAGTGGCTAGACTGTGCCTCGTGCCCCTGGAGACCATCGTCTTCATCAACCGCTTCTCTATGATCTTCACTGGTCTGGAGGTGCTCTACTTCATCGCCTCCAACCTGCTGGTGCCATACAATCTGGCCAAAACTGCCTACAGAGAGCTGGTGCAGGTATGAGTGTCATAGGTGTCGAGAGTGGGGTAAGATGTGTCGCCCCCTCAATCCAGGGATCATGTGCTTGTGGAATATATGCATTTTTTTAGCTTTAGTATGATAGGATAGTAGCTAGACAGGAAGTGAAGAGGGGGGGGGACAGGATCGGGAAAGATCCACGAGCTGGGACTCGAACTGTAAGCGCAATGGCTCTGTACATCGGCGCGCTGCCCACAAGGCTATTTTTGCCAAATTAATTGAAATTACCTTTTTGCATGGCAAATTAATAACTTTTTCAAATTTATTTTAAGCAAATTTGTAAATATATTTTAGAAAAACATATCCTACCGTTAGAGTTTGGTGTTGGTTTTTAATTAATTGGGATTGGTTTTAAAATGTTTTTGAAAATAGTCTCTTATCCTCATCAAAGCTGCATTTATTTAATCATAAGTACAGTAAGAACAGTATTATTGCCAAATATTAAAACTTCTGTTTTAATGTATTTTAAAATTAAATTAATTGCTGTTATGTCAAGCCTGAACTTCAGTATTATTTGATCCTTCAGAAATCATTACAGCAGATCTGGTGCCAAATAAATATTTCTTATTATTTTTTTTATTAAAAATTAAAAACAGATATGCTGTTATTTTTTTTCATCAGGATTCTTTGAATAGAAAGTTAAAAATGACACTTTTCTTATTGAAATCTTTTCTAACAAATGTTTTACTGTCACTTATCAACCCTCTTCAGACACCTTTGCAATTGAATCGCCATTGGCTAGTACATTTTTTAGTTTACTCTCCAGACTGATAATACTAGGTCTATATATATATATATATATAATGATTAAGGATTAACGAGTTGCTGGATTCATGAATATTAATCAGTTTGTGCACTCGAACTTATTCGCTGGAATCAAAACAGGGACGATGATAGGTGAGCACCAGCCAGTGAGATTGCCGTTTTGTTTCGCTCACGATCGGAAAACCCGGCAGTTCTTAAAAGCTGAAAAAATCCCAAAGGAACTCTGTTACTTTAACAGGAAAATACAACAAAGAATATCGTTTACATGTAGCGCGTCAATTCTGCATGTATGTAAGACTCTCTCTGCTCTCACCAAAGCGACGGCGAGTTGTGCGCCGTTACACTAAAGTTCACGTTACGTCAAACACCGGTGCGCTGCGCATCCATTCAGATGAACTGAAAAATATCACAGAGAGAGAAACTCTGAAGCGCTCAGTCAGTGTGTTCAGCGAGTAAATGTATATCTGTGCTAAATGTATACTTGGTCTCCAACTCACACTGACGAATACAATCTGAGAATTTATTAGCCATTGGCTAATATTAGAAATCATTTAGTCGCCCAGAGGGAAGATTAGTAGCATATGCGAGTGTTTTACTCTCAATGTAGAGGGTTGCTTAAGTATTTTTTGTCCTATTGCGTGTAATTAGTTTCTAATTACACTGTTTAATTGCCTTCAGTGAGTTTGATGTGTTTTTTTTTACTTTCATTATTAGGCTTGCATTAGTGTTTTTGTGATGTTGAAATTGATGAGAATTATGACATTTCAAGTATTTGATAAAAATAACTATACTGATATGTGTGTGTGTGTGTGTGTGTGTGTGTGTGTGTGTGTGTGTGTGTGTGTGTGTGTATGAGAGTTATTGTGAAGTAAAATGTATCAAATTGTGATATAAGACTTTGGTCATATCGCCCACCCCAAAACTTTGAATATTAAACTTGGTTTGTGAATAAGTGTTTTTGCTCATGCTACCAGCCAGTCTTTGAACCCTAGGTAACATCCCCTGTCTCCTGTGTTGTTCTGTAGGTGGTAGAGGTGTATGGTTTGCTGGCTCTGGGCATGTCTCTGTGGAATCAGCTGGTTCTGCCTGTTCTCTTCATGTGCTTTTGGCTGGTGCTGTTTGCACTGCAGATCTACACCTACTTCAGCACACGGGACCAGCCGCCCTCCCGAGAGAGGCTGCTCTTCCTGTTCCTCACCAGGTCTGACTGCTGCAACATATAGTCCACTGTTTTTAATCAGCACGAAGGCTAGCGTCTAGATTATGGATGCTAACGATTAATCGACAATCAAAAACATATAGATTATTGATTCAGCGCAGTGTTCATGCACAAAACGTGCAGCAGACACAAGAAAAAAAGAAGCGGGCCCTTCAGGCTGTGACAGTGATGGGCTGGATCTCTTGCGCGAATAATTCATAATGTACAAAATATGCTTTTGATGTGATCCAAATTTTTAAAGTGCATTAAATAGAAACTAGAAAAATAGAAATAATGTTTTCTCACGATATTCCAAAGCAACTGACACCATTTGTAAATGGTCAGAAAAGTGAATATCTTCCGCATGTGAAATACTCCTACTATGGAGTGACATGCTGAAAAAAAGTGTATAAAAGTAAGTATATATTAATATTTATTAGATCCTACCACTTATTAATCTGTGACCACAGTCCATGTTTAATTAATTTGGTTAAATTAAATCTAAGGTACCGTACAACATGGCCATGGTTGAATTAAAATGAGGGAACAAAGTAAGTCGTGGGAACAAATTCTTAATTTGTGGAAATTCAAATGACCAACCAACCCGCAAAACAACACAAAGCTTAATTTAAATGTATGGGCTCATATACCTCTCTCATTCAGCTTGAATCCAAATGTTTCCATGGTGGCAATGTAACATTTGCCTTCTAACCAATTCTTTATCTTGTGAACAAAGCTTTGTACTTCACGTGTCATAATGTTCACGTGAAAAGGTGTTTCATGTTTTGTCGTATCACCGCTGGTGGTAGCAGTTAGTCATGCTTACTGGCTCAGCCCTATGTGCTTTAGTTGCATTTGGGATCGTTTTACTTTAAATGGTGATAATGTTAATTGCAAACATTGTGATTGTTTAAAATACAACAATGAGCATCATCATAACATTTAAAAATGTTGCATTCAGCAGTCTCAATGACTGCTATAATATAACATCCATTTAAAATAAAATGATCCCAAACGTAGCCATTATTATAGTGTCAATTCATTTTACAATCTTGCTTTATAGCCTTTTAGTTTTTGCAATCCTGTAATGCTGGTGATTATATGCCGCTGCGGTAGAAGCATATTGAATTATTAGGTTAAAGATTAATTGATCTTTCATTTAATTGGGGAATATTTGTAAATTGACATACCTAGGCTAGATATAAACCAGAATGCATTGCAACAAGGATTTGGAACAGTGGAAAATAGGGCATTAATCACTGTTTAACAATATGTAACATACATTATGTAAATGTTTTGTTGGTTGTGTGTTCTCTGCAGTATGGCTGAGTGCTGTAGTACTCCTTACTCTCTGCTGGGGCTGGTCTTCACTGTGTCTTTTGCGGCGCTGGGCGTCCTCTCCCTCTGCAAGTTCTATCTACAGGGTTACAGAGCTTTCATGAATGACAACGCCATGCACAGGTGAGGAACGTCCAGCCCAAATATGCTTACAGTGCTCCATTTCAAAACCACTTTTTGCAGGGACTTGTATATAGATAAGAGTGTATGCAGTAGTTGTTTTCTCATCTGGTTTTCAGGGGCATGACGGAGGGTATCACTCTGCTGATCTTGGCTGTTCAGACTGGGCTCATTGAGCTGCAGGTCATTCACAGAGCTTTCCTCCTCAGCATCATCCTCTTCGTCGTGGTGGCTTCCATCCTGCAGTCCATGCTGGAGATTGCTGACCCCATAGTTCTGGCACTGGGGGCCTCCAGAGACAAGTAAGAGCCTCAAAGCATCTTGCATACGCCTGATCAGAATACAGCTTTCCTGCAACTTTCAGACAAGACACATGTACATTATTTACAAGAGTTTTTATTTTTGCTTTTTGACATTTTCTGAATGGTTGGAACATTTTATTTTATTGTGTATTATTTTAATTTCATTTCAAAATTGAACTAGCTTCCAAAAAGTATTTTGACAGTGTGATAAAACAGAGTAAATGTTAAGAGATGTGCACCCACAGGCATGTTATATTTGAATTGTTATTACTTTTAAAAAATTGAAGTAGACATCTTAATGCAGAAGAAATGCATGCAAAAAATGAGCTTGTTTTGATTGGCCTTTTAATCAGGAAATAAATGTGTTCGAACACTGAAGAGTACTATCTAGGTTGATAAGTGTGCTTTTCTATCTGAGGACCTGTATGTTGAGCCTTTCTTCTGTCTTTGGTTTTTGCAGGAGTTTGTGGAAGCACTTCCGAGCAGTGAGTCTATGTCTTTTCCTGCTGGTCTTCCCTGCTTACATGGCTTACATGATCTGCCAGTTCTTCCGTATGGACTTCTGGCTGCTCATAATCATCTCCTCCAGCATCCTCACGTCACTGCAGGTACACAAACCTTACACAGTAATACAAATGAACAGTCGCTATCACAGCACATAGACACTCCTGCAGTGTCAAGTTTTGTTAATAGATGAAGTGGTCAAAAACATTTGACAAAGTGTGTCAGCCACCATAACTGTATCGGCTGAAAAAGGTTCAGTTTTACTGTTATAATCTGTAAGCTGATATATTAAAGCAGATAAATGATGCATTATTTCCTTAAGAAATTATTTAGATGCGCACTGTTCGCCTTGATGGTTTTAATAGTGATTGAATGGATCGTAGTTGATGTTATTGTTATCGATCCGTGAACATTTGGCCGTATATTAAATCAGATAAATTATGCATTATTTCCAAGAAATTATTTAGATGCCCCACGGTTTGGCATGCATGTGATCCGCTGATTAATTGCTAAATTTAACCATATAAATTGTATGTGTTTACACACGCAAGCAATTTTAAACCATTCCAATAAAAGAAAAAGCGTAAGGGAACTCGATTCGTTACTCGCGTCCGAACACCGAACTGAGCCCTCTTTCGTATCTCATGTACTTCTTGCCTTTGAACAGACGCATATACACATAAAATTGACAAAATGCCGATCTCGACAATCATTCTGGTAAAAGCAGTTGGTTATGTCTTAGAGCTGGCAATATGGCCCAAGAAACTAATCCCTGATTTTTTTCACAAAAATTCCGATTTATGATTTAAATCGATTTTTTTCCCCCTACTTAAAATCAATCTGAAAGAAATTGTTCAAAATTAAAGGGACAATATGTAAGTTTTCGCCACTAGAGGTCGCATTTTCAAAACAATAACAAATGCAAAGCTTGATGACGCTATGGAGGATGTTCACAGAAGAGGTAATGGATTAATTTTAAGATTAGATGCTTGTCAGTGGTGCTCAGGATCTGCAAGTCATTCGTCATCGTCCTCAGTCATCTCTCCTTACTCTGTTTATGTGGTAAGTGAAATTATATGTACTGTAATGTAACCGTAACAGGCAACCGTAAGCAAGCGTTATGTTTTCCGTGCCTTCCTGAATACGGATTCACGCTTCAGGCACACCCCCTAACCTCCATGTTTCACTAGATATCGTCTGATGCCAATTTTGTTGACATCGCCTGACCCTAATGGAAAGCAAAGTTACTTTGGAATGTGTTCCTGTGGCTCAGTGGTAAAGCATTACGTTAGCAGTGCAAAGGTCGTGGGTTCAATTCCCTGGGAACACACATACTGACAAAAAATCTATAGCCCGAATGCACTGTAAGTCGCTTTGGATAAAAGAGTCTGCTAAATGCATAAATGTAAATGTAAATTTTTTTTTTTTTATCTCAAAAAACGTAATGTGATCCGAATCGTGAGATTTGTGATTTTTTTTTTTAACCACCTTGCTTGAAATATTATTGGAATCACATCGAAAAGGAAAATACAGTGAAGTGTAACGTGCAAGGCAAGCCTGTCATATAGGCTACATAAAATTATATTGAGAACATTACTGTAAAATAATGTTATGGAATTTGTGCGCCCGTGTTTTAGCCCGTTGCTACGGGAAGAGCACATCTACAACGGAGCTACACCATGACTAGCACAATTAAGTTTGCTTGTGCAATAGTATTTCCCAAAGTGGGGTTCGCGAACCCCTGGTGGTTCGTGGTGGAATTGCAGGGGGTTCGTGAGTTGGTACGTTTACCATTAACCAATTACTTAAAAAATATATGCAAATTAAATGAAAACGTTTTTGCAAAGAAATGTTACAGATTTATACAAATGTGGTGTAAATGTAAAATCTTAAATGTATAAAAGTATATTTGTTTGGGAAACCCTGTATTAAAAAACATTCTGTAATAATTACATTGTAAATTACAGTAATAGGAATTTGTATAGTTTGCTATGTAAATACTACTGAAACTTTAAAACTGATCAAATCTGAGGGGGTACTTCAAGTAAATGATTTAGGTCAAAGGGTTCGGCTGACAAAGAAAGTTTAAACCCCTGGGTTAAGCTAATAGAGGGTAAATAGGGCACAGTTTGATCACTTTTAGCTCAGCACATGCAGCTCAAATAGCAGCGCACAACATTAAATAACTATGATGGGACTGTCATATATATATATATAACATTATAATGATAACACTAGTATAATAAATTGTAATATTATAAATGTTAATATTATAATAATATTATTTTTAATATATTAATAACCACTTTTATTTTTTTCTTATTATTTTTAATATTTTATCATTATAATAATTATTATTATAAAATTAAAAAAGTTTTATATTTTTATTTCATTACTTTCATCAGCAATATGGTTTAACTAAAATCATTTCTTTATTGTCCGTGTGGAGGCTTTTCCATTTAATTTATGCATGGCACATGATTATTAGATTTTTTTTTTCACGCAAGTAATATTGTCCAGTGACTTTTTTTACATTATTTAAGCATTATTTTATATATTTCTAAGGCTGCTTTGTTAGATTTTTTTATTAAAGTGTTCAATGGCTTTTAATGGTGATATCTTATTTTTGTTATCAGACTCTCAAAAAGTATATAAAAATTGATTTAGATTTATCGGCCAAAATATCAGTTTTCATATCTAAGGAATAAATCGGTATCGGACAAAATGTTCATATCGGTGCATCCCTAATTGTGACATAATTTTCTGCTGTCTAGGTTTTTGTGTTTTAGTAACAGGACATTTATGATGGGTTGTCTACCTTTATTGCAAAATATATATATACTGCTTCAGAGGCAGAAAAAAAATAATGTTTTTTATTTTGCATAGACAGATAATGATATATAATGTATACATTTACAAGTGCATATAGATGTAAGTCATACAGATAAGAGTTAGACAACCCGCAATGTGTTAAACAAATTATAATAATAAAAACTAACACTTCTCTATTCTTTAACTTCTCTAATCTTTTTGTATTCTATCTATTTATTTTCTTTGTATTTATTATACAATTAACACTAGCTTGCTCTATTCTTTTTCTATTCAGTTTTCTTTTTATTTATTATATAATAATATAAAAAACCCTGCTACGTGTACTGCGCAATGCTCTTTTGTTGATTTTGATTTATTCTATTATCCTCATTTGTAAGTCTCTTTGGATAAAAACGTCTGCTGAATGACTAAATGTAAATGTTTATTTTTGCACACTTTTTTGCATCTTTTGTAATTAAGCAACAAACAGGATGTGCGTTCTGTCATCTCGGTTCTCGGTTTCCTTTCCGTGAACTTGTTTGCAGATCACCGCTCATCACATCTGTTTTATATCTGTTAATTATTTATGTCAGATATATATTGCATTATAACATATCTATATAGATTATGATTGTATTTTATTTTTATGGAATCAAATTTAGTTATTTTTAAGGTATCTTAGGCCTATACATTTCCTTAAATCATCCTGGCGACCCATTTTTGACCCAGGGTTTGAAACCTAGGCTGTAGTTCGGTCCATGCAGAAACTTGTGAACGATGCTCTATAGTTGTGACATCACGATTTAGTGATGTCATTGAATGTTCCGGGAAAACTGAAGTTGTATTGTCAGTGTCGGTCACGGTGCCTTTTAACTGCTGATTTGGATCCGGCAATGTTTCATTTATAAATTAAGCACTGGAATACATGTACCGTGCCACCCCTATTATATATACATAGTAAATATACACAGTATGCACATATTTGATGTAAACAAAATCTTTTATTATGGATGCGATTAATCGTTTGACCGCACTAATACTAATATATAATGGATTACACTCTCTCAGGTTCTTGGTACACTTCTGATCTACATCCTCTTCATGGTGGAAGAGTTTCGTAAGGCTCCTGTTGAGAACATGGATGAAGTCATCTACTGTGTCAATGGGACCTACCGGCTCCTGGAGTTCCTGGTGGCCGTCTGCGTGGTGGCCTACGGTGTCTCGGAGACCCTGTTTGGAGAATGGACTGTAATGGGCTCCACCATCATCCTGATTCACTCCTATTATAACGTGTGGCTAAGGGCCCAGCTGGGCTGGCAGAGCTTCCTGTTGCGCAGAGATGCGGTTCACAAGATCCAAAACATGCCCACTGCTTCCGCATTACAACTCCAGCAACATAATGACATCTGCTCTATATGTTTTCAGGTAAGGAGTGTTTAAGGTGTTTTCAGTGCATTTAGGTTCTTTAGTGAAATGAACATTATAACCAAATTAATCTGAATCATAATTGAATCTAATCAAGATTGTGAATTGTAACCAAATGTGGAAATCTTTATTGATATCAAGCTTCAGTAGTTTTGCACATACTCAACAGTTGTTGCCTGTGCTCATCACTATTTGAATCTGAATTTGCTCCCGCTAGCCATTAAACCATTTCCTCATTTGTCAACATGCTCATAATTTCACTTCTTATCTTAGCTGTCTAGTTTTAAACATTGTTTCTCACTTCCATCCTTCAATTCCAGGATATGAAGTGTGCTGTCATCACGCCATGCAGCCACTTTTTCCACGCTGCCTGCTTAAAGAAGTGGCTGTACGTGCAAGAAACGTGTCCCCTGTGCCACGGCCAGCTCAAAAGCCAATTACAGCCAACGAGCTCTCCAGGTGCCGCCAACCAAGGCACTCCACCAGCCAATGAGAACCCAGCAGAGGTGGAGCAGGAGCAAGGGTGAACCACAGGTTGAGCTGGACACTGAGGAAGGCACCCAAGCAAAAAACACTCCTCCCGTGAAAACCTCAGCCGAGCCTGAGCTTGGAAAGGACTTGCCATCGGGGAGCTCGGAAATCCAGCCCAAAGAATGTGATGTAGTGGCAGAGAGCAGCACCAGCCCAGATGGGGGTTTGAATGATGATGGTTCGTGCACGTCAGATGTCCAGTCCTCTTCATGAGCAAATGACAACCCTCAACTCTTATTAGACTCCATTAGAAGACGATAGGGATGGTTTACCCTAAAATAAAAGTTACGTCATCATTTACCCTTTTTGTGGAACACAAAAGAAGATATTTAGAATTTTTTTTCCAGCTGCTCTTTTCCATATAAAGAAAAGGGGACAAAGGCTTTTAACATGGAAGCTTGTTCCCACCACAGAATCAAAAATAATTGCTACTATTCATCTGACAATTTGGACTTTCTCACAATTCTAAAAAAAAGTCAAAATTGCTAAATATTAACTAAATCCTGAGTTTACATCTGACAGTTGTTTTTTTTTTCATGTGGAATAAAAAAAATAGTTGTTTAATCTTAAATTTACAAGTCAGCAATTCTTTTTTTTCTGTGAATTCCCGCAATAGTTCTGCAATTGCGACTTTTTATCTCACAATTATGCGTTTATATCGCACAGTTGACATCTCAGAATTGCGAGTTTATATCTCGCTATTGCAAGTTAACATTCTGCAGTTATCTTTTTTTTTGTAAGTTTACATCTTGCAATTTTTTTTTTCGGCCACAGATAATAAAGATATAGTGACTTATCTCACAATTGTGAGTTAAAAATCCATGGCTATGATTTGTTTCCTGCTGAAATCGTAGTGTAACTTTTGCAGGGGTTTTTTTCGCGACAAAAACAATTCAATTGCGCCTTTTTTCTCACAATTGGTTATACCTCTGTTTTTTTCTGTAATTGCGAGCTTATCTCGCAGTAATAGATGTCAGCAAAAAAAGACGTTTAAAGTTGCAAGTATGTTTTTTTTTTTGTGTGAAAATATCTTCATACAAGTAGTTTATACAATTCAAAGTATCCTAAAGCTTGGATTACTTTGTGTAGGGAACAGACCAATATGAAGTTGGTAGTTAAAATATATATATTTTTTTTTATAATCTGCTAAACTTCTCTTTTTGTGTTCCACAAAAGAACATTGTACGAATTTGAAATGGCGTGAGTAAAGGATGACACTGTTTAGACTTTTGGAATGAACTGTCCCTTTAAGCTGGTCACATGTCTCTCCGCTCACGGATGTGTTTCATACGATCGGTTCACATTGTTGTTGGTCAAAAGACATTTCAGAATACTGCCCTACAGAGACTAAACACGGTAACTACACATTTAGCATGTGTTAAAATTGAGTTACTAAACTAAGCTCTTAAAAACTGATATCTGTGACAGACGGGTTTGACACAACTATGCTCAGATTCAGAAAAGCTGAAGTGTAACAATTCAATCAAGACACCGTTCTCTGTTTGAGTGCTGGTGTAGGTACAGCGTTTCGCCTTTGTGGGGCAGAATAGTTTTCAGTATGTGTCCATTTGACTGAAAATGTACGTCATCTCTATGGAGGTAATGAATGAGTCTTGATTCTTACGCTATACTACTCATATGAAAAATGCATTTGGAAGCGCATCCCAAATGAGCCACTGTAAAATCCAGACCCCGGCGAAGTCAAAATGAGGAATGTTATTTAAAGTGCCATTGAGCCAGCTGATGTGTTTTACAGCGTGCCTCGTTATTTACCCCAATTCTAAAGGGATATCCGAGGCTGGGCGGCTTTTTTCATCTATATATTTGTCACTCTTTACCATGTGTCAGAAATAACGTTAAACCATCACTGCGGAAAACGTTAAGTTGTTACAGTTGGCTTTTTGATAAATTATGGAAGTAAAAAAGAGCATTTTTCAAAAGAAATCTTTTCTAACATATTGCAGACTATATGGTTAGTGTATATGTTTTCTGGTTTTGAAAAATTATGAACATTAGTGGGTAGACAATCAATTCAAAACTTTTAAAAAAAAAATATTCAGCGGACGTTCCATGAAGGAGTGTTACATAGTTGTTTTGCCTTTAATTTTATTAGAGGACAATTATGTTGACGAACCAGTTTATATCATCAGCAGCATTTATTTTGGCGATTGTTTTGTGTCAGGAGAACACTTCATTTTGTCATTAAATCACCGTCATATGCTCTGGGGAAAAAAACAATAGGCTATAAACATATAGGCTATGTTTAAAAACAATACACTTAATTATCTTAATTCATATTTTGAAAAACGCGAATTGATTACCACTTGCGTAATGATCACAGCGCGTTTTCCTTCTTTAAAATAGTCTGATATCGAATACATCTGGTGTATGAGCTTTTTCCAGTTTTCTTGAAAGAAAATAAATAGAAATGTAACTCATGTTGTTGTTGTTTTACAGGCTTATTATTTGGAATCAGACTTAAAAAACACTCTGCTAATAATATAGCCCATATTATTCTTATTGTTTTTATTAAGAACTAAAATCCGCGAGAAAAGTATGGTATTGGGGTTACCTGTTGAATTAACAAAATGTAGGCCTACTACATAATAGTAGCCTAATAATAATAATTAAGCTATTAATGCAGCCTAGTTAATGTTTATATTTATAATAATTATGTCAGTATATACTAACATCAAGAATAAAGAAATCTCTTTTTGTGTTTTTTAAGCATTGCAGTGTGTAAGTTGCATGAGCGTGCAGCGTGGGAGAATGAGGGGACCAACTATAAATACAGTGGCCCCAGGGGCCAGTGCACGCGTCAGTCACAGCTACAGCTCGGAGAAGTAAAATGGTTCGGGTGCTGTGCGTCGTGTGTGTTTGTTTAAGCCGGAGAGGAGCGTTTCTTTCAGAATACATACCACATAATTGCCCTGCAGTTTATTCACCAACTGTAACATATAGCTCCTGTGATCTATCGCAGCAAACATTCGTGTTGTCGTGTTATCCATATCCTTATATCAAACAATCAAACATCGCAGGACTGTCATGCAATCGACATTTTTGGAATCTCGTTTTATGTTTCTCCCAACACATTCTATATTTTTGTATGTGAGGAAACAGCCCAAAATGTATAGAAATCGAATAAGATACATGATTTTGCGAACAGGAGTATGTGCAAAATATATCAAATATTGAATAATTTTGGTATAATTCCCATCTATGTATTATTTTTGAATTATATTGTGTTATCGACCATTTCATATGCGCGTAGTCTCCATGCGCGCCTGCATATTTTCCACATGAAAATATATATTTTTTTCTCTCTGTGCTATAGATTCAGAATACACAGGCTATATTTCCTTATAACAGCCCATGATATAGAAATCTGCCTGTTTTCTCTTAACTAATTTTTGAATAAAAAAGCTAAAGTGTATGACCAGAATAAAAAAAAATCGAATTCATAAGTCAGCTCGACTTTAATTATTTGAATGAGATAAAGACGCTGTGGAAACTCAGGAACGGATTTTTTTTGTCAATTTAGGCTGTTTATAAAGGCTATATATCTTCAAATTCGTCCGTCAAATTTCAAACATATTATAATTGCATGAAAGGTTTACATTAAAAGACACTTGAGGCAGTGTTCGGACACAGACGGAACCCTCTGGAGAACCTCTGGAGAACCTCTGGACCTTTTGAAGACGCCTCAGATATCTGCTCTATAATCAACTCCCTGAACTTCACTTACATTTCTATTGCCTCGAAGTCTTTGAATTCTAATGATCCGCTAGCCGTCTTAATTCCAAAAAAAAAAAAAAAAAAAAAACACCCCTGGTTCCCATTTTGGGAATAAATTTCTGACGTATTATTTAGGCTCTTCGTTAACCATCAAATTGTATTTGTGTGACAGCTTATATCAACGTTTATATAACGTTCTAATGGTTATTTTTAGGTTTCATGTGCAAGAGCTTGTGGATTTCAAGTTCCTCCTGTCTAAAGGTTTTGCAAAGAATCTGAAGAACCCCAAACGGCCTGTTTTAATTTTTTAATCTTTAGTATTGAGTGCGCGTGCGAATATCAATATGGTTGCAACTATAACATTGCACAACACAAAGACATGCAATCTGACTTTATTACGGCTTTCTCGAGTTCACATGAAGCTTTTAGGTGTGAACAAGACGCAAGTGTTTTATTGTCACGCCGGCAATTACAGCGTCAAGAAGATAACTAGATGGATCAATGGTTTATATAGCGTCTAGCTCCAATCAGCTTCTTCTTCTGAATGCTCGAGTAATGCCATCTGACAAGCTGATGGAGTGGGTGGAGGAGAGAGAGGGGATGGCAGCTCTGGTTGGGCGGATCTGACACTGGTTCGCCTTCGGACCGCCTCTCCCGGTTCCTCCTTCAAGCCTCTGGGGCTGCTGCGCTCGGGTTTAGTTTCCTCTTATAGTCAAAGGAAGGACTGGTTCCTTTGGGAAGAGACACAAATCACTTCAATTTGATCAAGAGGGCGAAGGATACAGCCTCCTCTTGATTTAGCCACGTTTGCGTTTCTTTTTTGTCCTGACAAAGAAAAAGAAGACAAGAGGAGAAAAGTTGTTAGGTCATGATGACATTTGATATGAGATCTGCTTGATCGCACCAGCTGCTCCCAGGAAACATTATCAGCAGCACAGAAAAGACGTCTTGCTTTTTGTTTCCACTTTGCGTCTTGGTGACACCGGGATCTGTCCTGGTTTTCAAACTCCTTCCCATCTCTCTCTCTCGCTTTCTCTCGAGCGCGCTCTCTCTCTCTCTCTTACGCACGGGAGGTGGGCACCTGAGAACACTATCAACGGGAAGAGAGTGCGAGAGATCCCGCTTTCATGTTTGGGATTCAGGAGAGCATCCAAAGGAGTGGGAGTATTTTGAAAGAGGAGCCCATCGGAGCCGGCATGAACGCAGTCCGAACATGGATGCAAGGCGCCGGGGTGCTGGATGCGAACACGGCCGCGCAGAGGTAAGACACCCCCGGGGCTGCGACTGCGATCACCTCCCACGGAGCGTGGACCGATCGTGCTGCTGGCGTTTGTTTTGAGGAAACTCGAGCCGGATTGTGGAGGATTAAGCCTTTGATGCGCTTTGCTTTATCGTTTAGTGAGCTTTGACGAGTTCCTTTGGATGCAAAGTTTGGATACTTTGCCAAAGCTCACCTTCTTTTTGCATGCAGTCACATCTGGAGGTCCTAAGACCACTGGATTGAACTTGCTGGATAAATAATAAGAGTACTAATTGCCTAATGATAATTATAATACAAATAATACATAAATTAAGATTTAGCATATACACATGTATAGGCATTTTTAATTCTCAAATCAGTTGGATTAGAAATTAAACATCCATTTTATTTCAATAACACATCTACGTCTAATATCTGAAGGATGTTTTTAACACGGGCCTTTCTGCGTGTCTTCCCCGCAGTGGAGTGGGGCTGGCCCGGGCGCACTTCGAGAAACAGCCGCCCTCAAATCTTCGCAAATCCAACTTCTTCCACTTCGTTTTAGCCCTTTATGACCGACAAGGACAGCCGGTGGAGATCGAGAGAACCTCTTTTGTCGGATTTGTGGAAAAAGAGAAGGTGAGTGTCCTGAACGAGCTTCTTCAGAACCTGCCTTTCAGCACCACGATGTCACCGGAGCAAATAAATACGATCGCATGTGCCTTTATATATATTTTGAAATTTTTAAAAGTGCATATTATGTGACTAGTAAACAGCAAAATCATGCACATTTGAAATAATTAACGTGAATATAGCCTATTGAAATAATATGTGATCAGTATAATCAAAATTATTGCAATATTACCTTGCAATAAACATTTTAGAAATGAAATCGGATAGTTATTTAAAGCAAATAGTTATTTAATATGATCAATGCTAACACAGATTCATTTAAAATTTAGGCTTAAGGTTTAATATGCATTTCTTACATTTAGGCTATAAATAAAATTCGCTAGTAGGTATGTTAATTTCGCATGCCTTCAAAACTCAATAACCTGTATTTTTTCAGCCGCTTTAACATATTTTTTCAACCATTTTAATAGAGCACAATTTACGTATTTATAAAAATGTAGGTCATGCATTTATATACAGTAGCATGTAGACATAATAAAACAATGTTATAGGCAATAAGTAATATCAGTAGGATAATTGGCCTATAACTTACTATAATGCTATAACTGACTAGATATGTAGTACTTAGTGACATAACATAATACAGCTAAGAATAAATGTATTTGACCTCATACATTAAATTAAATTAATAATTCCGTTTTGTTCACACACGCTATGTTAATTTCTTTAACAAAAACAGTATTTGCGCTGCATCTGATTTTATTGAACAGGCCCAAACAATATTATTTTGTAAGCGCAGTAACTTTCCTCCCATTAGTACCTATGTAGCGTATGATTTTGAGACCTGTTGTAATATTATTTTCATGTCCAGGAGACTACAGGAGAAAAGACAAACAATGGCATACATTACAGACTGCAACTTCTCTACAGCAACGGTAAGACATGCTCTTATTTGCGCACTTTCATTGATCGTGATGTGCAATGCATTGCACTAAAATAGCAACGGTAGCAGGTGCTGTCATTAGAGATCTCAACTTGACGAAGATTGGCAGTGATTTAAATCAATAATTTAACCGATCGAGACTGTTTCTGTCTGAACAATTAAACGCAATCAGTGATTGACTCCTCGACATAAACTAATTCTCATTTAGCCTATTCTTCAAATCAAAGCATGGCTCTTCACAATGAATCAGTTTGCATTAATAATTCACTCAAGGTTTAAATCAATTAGAAAGCCATTTCCAACCCCGCGGTATTAATTGTTAATGTGTTGTTCTTGGAGTGAGTGTGAATTGATCATGTTCATTAGTGTGTAATCTGACAGACTGTCTATCATTTGTCATCTGGTCAGTTTCTAAATAAACCAGCTGTTAGTTCTGACACATCTTAAGCATATTGTGCACAGTGCTTTTGTAAACGTATTCTTCACTAGTTTCCATCGCAATCATTTCTGTCATTTTGAGTTATGATTTTATTCATCAGTATATAAATTCAAAGTGGTTGAAAAGCAATGAACTCATGGCAAGTCGTGACTGTGGCACCATTTTAATTTTAATTGAAGTAATTCAACTTAAGTACATTCATTTTTAAATTCAATTATGCATCATGTGTTTTCATAAATAGCTAACCACATAAATATGCTATATAATTAAATTTGAAAGTAGTAAATAAGCTGTTAATTATGATATGTGACATGGGCAGGTGTGTTCAGTGTTAAAATTATTATTAGGCTACTTATACAATTTTTACATCACAAAATAGCTTCTCTAAAAAATATAGTTTTTTAGTTCTTTAATATATCTTCCTCTATAAATATAGTATACGAAAATACTTTGTTTTACATATACAGCATATATTGTTAGTTTAATATGTGGACATATTACAATACAATTAAGCTTGTGTTATTTCAGGAGCATTGTGCTTGGTGTAATTACAGTGCATTGCAATGGCCGATTTAGAGATAATGAGTGTGAATGTGTTTGTGGGAAATGTAATGAAAAGCACATGCTGATGTCAAGTTTCTGTGTGTTCCAGGCATCAGAACAGAGCAGGATTTCTATGTAAGACTAATTGACTCCATGACTAAACAGGTAAGGGTTCATCTCGTCCCGTGCACCACCATCTGCGCATGTCACCCAGAGGCTAATTCATACATGTTGGGGCATCAGGACATGCTAAGGGTTGAACTGTTTGTGCCCCGTAGATGAATCTCACAGCGGAGAGCATGCGTATCTCCCAGGGGCAGTGTCACATTTTTTCATGCATCATAGGATGTCCTGTGGCCTCTTTTGGACTTTTTGTGCTCGACGGTTTGAAAGTTTGTTTGGTGTTTAACTGTACGGCATAGAGTGTATATTTAGGGCACCCATATTTCCTTTTCAGATTTTTCTTATCAGTTTTTTTTGCTACACTTTGCAAAGCCCTTTCTAGCCGTGAACATGTTTGTGTTGCCTGTTGGTGTGGTTCACATGTCATGCTCGGCTGCTTTCTTCTGAACTCTGGCTTGTTTCGTTTCTAGTATGTACAATATGGCAGATCTACATTATTACTGTTGCCTGTTTCCTGTTTCCTGTTTGATTTTATCTGTCACCGAAGACATGTGTGGCCCTGGGCTAGTGTCTGGATGGTTTATAACTAGTGTTTTTTTTCTGACCTTGGATCAGCCCTAATTAGCATGTCATGGGAATTAGCGATTAGCTTTTGTCAAAGAGAAACATATCCGTGTTTATTAGCCGCCTGCTGCAAACTGAGAAAGGCTCCACGCTAGGCTCTTCACACTTCGCTAACGGTCGCTAACTTACCTGTGGGCACCAGCTCCCTCTCCCTCCCGCCTAAATTGCGTGGCGGGAAACATCAAAGCGCATTAAACCCCAGTAGCTGCCACTTTGACAGCGCTAGTCTGGCAGTAGGTAGAAGAGCTGTTGTTTCCTTCGTGGGAGGACATGGCACTTTTGAGCAAAGTGTCGCTAGAGCACTGTTTATCAGTGTCAAGTTAAAAAATAATCACCCCGACGCCTCGCTTCCCCCTCACAAATCTTTTGTAGTTGTTTGCCGGCAGTTTTCATGTCAGTCTTCTCGGAATATATTTAGCACTTGTATTCATTATTTTCGCGCCGGTATTACAACACGTGTAATAGAAGTCACAAGGAATGAGATTGCGATCCCCTTTGCTGCCGCATTGTGTGCGGGAAACTTTCAGATGTGAAGACAACCTACGGTTAAATCACTCGCTAAAGGGATCCGCTTAGAACTACACTTAAAGATTGGGGAACATGTGTAACAGCAGTCGGAGGATATCAAATCCCATTCTCCAACAACAAGACAGCTAGTTACCTTGTAACAGCTCAAAAAGCATCGTAGAGAGTGATATAGCTCGGTCGGCTGTTGTCTTTGATTTCTTCAGGTGAATGAGAGCGAGAGAGAGTTCGGGATCAGATGTGGTTTCGCTCTGGGGCAGTCAGACCTGTTGAGAGGGTGAAATGAGACCTGGATACCGGCTGACCACAGGACACCTACAGGTGTCTCGGCCCATGTTGCGGCTCGGGCTAAAAACAAGCTTTCAGATTGAAGAGGAGACACTCTTGAGAAGGGAGTGCGGATGTTACTCCGCTGGCAGTCGTTATCGGGTTACAGACGACCTGAGTAATCTTTTGTGATGTTCTATACCCCCGTCGGCCTTCTGTAATCGCTCAGAAGCAGTTGTGAGATGCTAGTTATTGGGCTGGGGAGTGAGTTAAGGTGCGACATTAATGAAATTTTGCAGGCCGAAAGGTCCATTGTCTATCGTCAACGAAGTACGACGCCCAGCTCACAGAGAAAGTCACTTTCAAACCAAGTTTTGACCTTTACGCAAAATCCCCAATCGCATGGATTCCTGTCCGAATCACTGAACTACTTTAGAGCGTAACACTGTTTCGAATTTTTTAGCAAAACTGTTACTTTCTAAGTGGCTGTGGGAACAAATGCTAATCACAGAGGCTGCTGCTGTGTTTCGCAATGCTAGCAAGGCACTTACACTCTGTTTATGTTACGGTGGCAAAAACAGCTAAAACAGCTTTAGCTTGGACTGTAATTAGTGTCCAGATTTGCTGTTATACTGCGGGTACAGAGCTTATTATTCTGTGGCGAGACTGATTTACTCTTGCAACTGCGCAACAGTTGCATGAAGACGCTTGTTATTTTGGTAGTTACTGTCACAGGCAAATTATTAGATCCAGCAGATACCGTAAACATCTCAGTGTTTTACATTTCAAGCTATAGTGCTAATTTACTGCATCTGTTGTTTTAGCAGGGCATAGAGGTTAACATACGTGCTCCGAATCTGACATGCTGAGCTGTAGCGCATTTCTGTTTTGTTTTCTATTATTTCGTTTTTCATGCTTTCAACTCGTATTTAACCCAGAATACTTGAGTTTAGGCGGCTGAAGGAAGAATACTTCAGATACTAAGATTCTAGCATGCTAATTCAAGGAATAGTAAAGTGCAAACCATGCCCCGCAGTTTTCATTGGTCAACTCAATCACTTAGTCACCTGTCAAGAAAAGTTCAGACTTCCTAGATTGATTTCAGAGTTCAGAAACATCACAAATGTTTCAGATTACGACAGGCAGTGATGTTTTTTATCAGGATGTGCTATCGATGCTATACCAAGGTTAATGTTAGGCATTAGTATTTGTGTAGAGTAGACAATAAATACTGTGATTGATGTGACCAATGAAATCTTTAGAATTGGCAGTGGGGGTGGGATTTGCACTTAACAGGTTTGGCGAAAATAATCACACCTTTATACTGGGATTGTAACTCATAATGGTGCACAGAAGGAGGAGCCGGGGACGTGATGGGGCTTTTAGGTGTGAGTTTGACTGTTAAAACTGTGATCAGCAGATTCAGCGCCGACACATCTGACAAACATAGCACAGAGACAGCAGACTTCCCACGTTCCTCCCTCATCTTTCCTACTTTTCCTTTTCCTCTCTCATTACCTCCTGGATTGTTTATGTTTTTAAGATGCAGTACGAGATGTTCCTTGTTTAGCTCGAGCTAACTTGAGCTTGAGCTAAACTTAGCCAGTGAATCAGACCACGCCCTCTCTCCAAAACTCCGCCCCCCCAAAGGCAGGTCAAATGCAAAATGCGTTGTGATTGGTTTGGCAATACACATTTATTTTCACGTACTGTAGCTTAGTTTTATCACTCTTTTAACCCATCCACTCCACAAGTCTCTTCTTTTCAGCCTTGTTTTGTTCCCTGCTCTCCTGCTCAAATTCTTGCACCGTCTAGAAGTCCCTCAGATGTCTGTTAGCTGTCTCTAGAAACCCTGCGTCTATTCTCCTGTCTGTCTGCCTGCCCAGCTCTTGCTCTCTCGTCCTCTTCTCTAGTTTCTCAGGCTTTATGTCTGAACAGCTGATCAGGGGTGGGGTGAGATACTTATTCGTGTTTGTGAACGCTTCTGTGTGTGTGGGAGAACAAAGAGTGAAATCACTGCCAAGACAGCACCTCTTTTAAGGTAGCGCAGTGGCCTGGGAAAAAAAGCAGCCGCGTTCTTAATGGCATGCTAACAGATGATGCCAACTGTGTAGGAAGTAGGTTTCCATGTATTTATAGCGTCTTGTTTACTTGCCTTCAATTTCAGGCGTCACATCAAAGCCATTGAGGAAAACGCTGGATGAAATATGAAAAGTGTACTTGGCGAAATGAAATATGTATTACAAGGCATATGAACGTTGCATGCTCATTAATGTGCCCTTCTCGCACTTTGGCACGCAGTTAAAACTGCCCTAAATATCACACTTGTAACATTAACATAGGGTAATTTTTTACGCACCACCTTTGCACATTCGATGTTCCTTCTAAATCAAAAGGAAACTATTTCCTGCGTTTATCACAGCGCTTCCTGTTCTTTGATCGCAGTAAAAGCAGCCAAGGCGTTTAAAAGTTATCAAGACGGCACACTTTAAGAGCCGGTAAACTAAAATTTCCCTTTTGAAAGCGCTTAATACAAACAAAATATACAAAGACTAATTAATCTTTATATGAGTCACTTCCATTTGTATGACTAGAGGAATGTGTGACACAAAGAATTGTGTTTCATGCACTGGACACGTTTGAGATGTTGGAATATTTAACTTCCATAACAAAAGTCTTGTTTAAGACTAGGAAAAAATATTCAAATGACACATTTAAGTGTTAATTGTTATAACACTTTCATCTGTAGATTTTAATTACGATACATGTCTTTAAAGGCTTTTTGTTTCCAGAAATCTCGACTTCAGTAGCACTTACATATACCTTTACCATTTTATTCTTACCTATATACTAAAGGATTTGCAGAAGGTTTTGTTTATATCATTTGCTTGATATATATAACATTTCTTTACAAAAAAGTAGTTTTTTTTCTTTATATGTTTCATAAAGTGATGAAAAGAGATCCTCACTGTGAAAGTCTGTACCTGAAAAAATAAATATTCTGATTGTGGCTAGATTCAGATTTCTGTTTTGCAAATGTATGCAAATTAGTGAATATTTAATGAGATATTTACTCATTTGCATATTTTTTAATTCTGAAAACCTGTAATACAAAACAATTAATTTTAATGTACTGTGATTTTTACTCTATTCAACTATATTTTTAATGCTTTGAGAAGAGCAATATTTAAACAAAAAACATGTAATGATATTATGTGAGAAATAACTTATACAATTAAATAATTAACTATTAAATAAAAAACGATTATGTGCATTCATAAAATAAGTAGAATAAATGGTTGACTTTAATGGTGGGATATTACCCGAATTACATTTGATAATAGATTCATAATATTTTCTTAAGGCATTAAAGCAAGTGGAAGAATACCGCTGTTCCTGACCACAGCTCAGCTGGAATGGGTGAAGATAGATTTGGTGTTTATAGATAGAAATATGAAGCAGGTCTTTGGGCTGGCAGACAGTGATGCATGCTGTGTACTTCTAGAAGACCTTGGCCCCCATTCCCTCAAAGTGAAAGAAAACATCTGAACAAATGCTCCGAGCTTGCCAACTCCAGCACTGGCTGTAACAATATCACTTTCAGTGCCTTTGTATAATGTAAAGTACATCTGAAAGACATCAAACAATGAGCCAATGTATCGTCTGTCTCTGGATATTTCTCCTGTCAAATTACCCTTTTCTTGGTAGATAGAACTTTGTGTCAGTGTTTTTTTTCCAGTTAAGGTCAATGTGACAAACTTTTTTGATGCTGGACAGGCTTGTTGAATTACACCTCCGTTACATGGCAGAGAGTAATGACTGTGCGTAACGGGACAGATTTTCTGCCAGTCGGTGTGCCTACGAACGAGATCCCAGAATCTTAGCAAGGTGACACGCTTGGCGTAGTCAAACGCGGCACTGTTCGGAATGGCATACCATGTCCAACATTCGGCTCGGGAGGAGGGGGGACACACAAGGCGTTGCCAGCCTGGCAGTTCTGTGTTTTGTGTTAAGGAGGGGTGAGAGCAAAGCTGAGAAAATTTGGGATAAAATTGGGGGGCCGTACCAGATGGTGCACCGTGCTCCAGTCTGGCATCCCAACTGCTCTCTCGCACCCATCTCCTCCAGCCTCCTGCCTCCCCCCACCGCCCCTGTGCCACACGCCACTGATGGTTTGGCACGTCACATGCTAGTGTAGGTCGTATGCCAGTGAGCGCATAGGCACTTCACATTTTCCCCACGAGTGAGAGATGCAAAAATGATGGAAAAAGATGAGTGAGTGAATTGAAGAGATAAATATCATATGAAACAGTAATATTATGATACATAAAATAACTTTTTCCATTTCAATATATTTCCAAATTTAATTTATTCCTGTGACATTAAAGCTGAATTTTCAGCATCATTACTCCAGTCTTCAGCATTTGATCTATTTTCAACATTTATAATTATAAGAACTATTATTAATAATTAAACACCAATAATAATCAAAGTTGAAAATAGATTTTGCTCTTTAATAATTTGTTGAAACCATGTTTTTTTTTTTAAAGATTATTCAATAAATAGATAATTCAAAAGAACAATTCAAAAGAACAATAATATTATTAAAAAAATTACCTGAAACTTTTTAATGGTAGAGTATCACTAAAATATCAAGGAGCACATCTGTTTTCAACATTGATAATAATAATAAATGTTTTTAGCAGCAAATCAGCATAATAAGAGATATTTTAACAATATTACGGTTTTACTGTATTTCTGATTAATAAATGCAGCCTAGTGTAAGAGATGTTTTTAAACATTAACAATATTGTTCCAAACTTTTGACCGATAGTGTAGCCTAATTGTGTTAAAATTGTAAAAAATTATGTTTAAATTTCTTTAACCTGTCCTGAAGTACACAATACTTAATTTGGAGACTGACATCACCAAAAAATCAGTAAGTGAGTCAGATCTTGATTCACAATCCACTCTGACCGATTCATTGAGTCATTCGTTCATTCGTCTGAATGGATCATTAAATGAACTTGCTTGAGTCATTTGCTCTATAGCGTTTGCTGTTGAGCTAGACGGGCCGTTATTGTGTGTATATGATTCACTAAGAGGAATGAACTCATAAGTATAGTTTGCTCAGACTTGGTCGTGCTGTATGTTGCTGAATCACTTCAGCTCATAAGAGTTGTGAATTGGATTACACTCGTCACACTGTATGTGTTGATATGTACACTAAATATAACTGGCTCATAAGACTTGTTTGTTCGTGAATCAAACTACACTAGTCACGTCATATACTTCGACTCAGCAAAAAGCAGCTCGTAAGAGTCATTTGCTCGTGAATCGAACAAGAACGGTCACGTTGTTTGTATGATTCTTTTTACGTTTAGCATGCAAGTATAACTAAATAGAGCTTTCTTGTGGGTGTTTTTGTGATATGGTGTCTTATCGAAAGACTGTTTTGGATATAAATGGATAAATCGTCTTTACCTGCAGTACAGACTCAGAGTAGTTCACAAGCTGCACGCACTGCAGCTTCGTCGTTGACAAACGATAGAAGACATTACGCTTTGTTTCTTACATTGAATGGATAGTGGGTAAATATCAACCCTCAGTCAGCGCTCATTTTTTCTTATCTTATAAAATATGCCATAACGATTTCAGTGTGAGAAACCGTGGCAAATGATTCAGTGCGTAAGTGAACTGTCCGAATTCGTCAAACTGAGTCGCGAACAATTTCAGATCTTTTTGCAATCCCGCATGACCAATTAGATCAAAAGAGTGATTCATTTGCGAATCTGGCAAGCTAGTTCTGATTCTGATAGTTGATAGAAAACACACAACATGATTGCTGAAATATTGCTGGTGTATTTGAATCCCATTGACAAATAACTAGGCTTATTTATCAGTAACATTTTGATACAGCTGTATTTCACAGGGGTCTGTGCCCAAGTAAAAACGGTCTTGCGACGCTATATTAGAAGTACATTTATGAACAGTATTTACTTTCATTCAGCTGTATAATTATTTGCTAAATGTGTTTTCCCTTATTCATAGGAATCACTGTCATTATCTCTCCCGCATGTTAGAATCTGAGCAGCCAGTAACGTTTCGTATCGTCTCCTCCACCTACAACAGGTGTTATTCGGCTTGTTACCAATCCCTCAAACCGTTCGGAGCTGATGCTATTGTACATCCCAGCCTCTACCACATGTTACCCCACCTCAGCTCCAAGCCCTGTAGGGAGAGTAATTACTTGAGCTAGAAGTGAAACAATGAGCCCTTCTTATTGGAGCACCTTCGTTTCTCACCTTCTGTTTTCCTTTACGTAATGAGCCACAGTCCTGTGTGGAGCCAGAGCTCTGGACAGCCTGTCCAGAAATACTGGAACAGCTTAGACGATTCCCCGCGACACATGCTGATATTTATTAAATACGACCAGGCCAACAGGCTCGAAAGGCAGAATTACGCCTCCTCGCAGCGTGTTTCTCAAGTGGAATTGGCTTCTGTGAATCCATAGCTGAATGTGAGGGTGGATAAGTGGAGGAAATGTTTTTTGGGGGATGTTGTGTGGTCAGTGTCAACTTACTAAAATATATATTTGGAAAAATCTTCATATGTAATGTGCTTCATTCAATGTTGATTGATTCTAGTGTTGAATAAAGCCTGTGCGAGTCTAAACACCGACTCTTTTTTTCCCTCTCTGTTCAAAGGCCATCATATATGAAGGTCAGGACAAGAATCCGGAGATGTGCCGTGTGCTCCTGACTCATGAAATCATGTGCAGGTGAGACTTTTTCCATTACACTTTGTCCCAACCAGGTGCAATGAGACAAGTTTCCAAGTGATTGGTATGTCCTGCTGTAAATGCTGCATGACGCAGCACAGTCACAGCAAATCAGAACATATTTGATATTTAAAAACCCATCAAACTGTATAACAATAATTATAAATAACAATTCAGTCCATTCCACTGGCTGAAAGAACTTTTAATTGGTGCTTTATTCAGTGCCTTATTAAAAATCCTACAAAAATTGCATCAAGCCTTATGTCATCTGACCCCGTGTTATTGTGACCAATAACTTTTATTTTACTTATTAGTATAACAGCAAATATATACATTGTTAAATTAAAATTTCTCGTCCTTTCTCCGTGTTTAACTTAACTTATGTTTTGAAAACTAATAGAGTATTAGCATTCTTCAAGCTGATTTTATGCTTGCTAATTTTTGATTAGGCATTACAAACTACTACCCTCAGGGGTCCTAGGCAGATTCAACTCAATGGGCGAACTGAATTGTTCATGACACTGGAAAACCATCATTTGCTGTGTGCTAACTCTAGTCAGGCAGGTGGTATGAGCGGACAGAGACATTCTGACTATAGAGAGCATTTTGTTGGACATAAATGACATAATCCTGCAAACAAAATCATTCAAGTCATTGTAATTAAGTCATTCGTATTTCTAGTCCACTCGAAAGTTGCTAATTGGGAGTACACCAGCACATAGCGAGCCTCAAAGCTAATAACCGTGGACTGCTGCAAAAACTCACTCTGTGTTTCAAGTATGCCTACTTCCCTGCTATGTAGTGCAATCTGCACGTCCTGATTTTGCTGAGTTAGATGTGTTCCTGGGTCAACATATATTGTTGACCCTGGAACAACATAAATCCAAAAATGTAATCTTGACTTTCCCTACACCTAAACCTAACCTTAACCACGAGTAATCCTAAAATCAGAGGAAATGATAGATTAATGACACTGATGTACAAGCAACAAACACTGATTGTAAGCAAATAAAAAATGATAAACTTGTTCTTCAGGCAAAAAGATGTTGATCCAGGGACATGTCGCACTTGGTAAAATCAGTTTCTGCGTAGTGCACTGGAATGAGTAGTAGCCTATGTCCGAATTCACAGTACTCATAAAACTGTAGGCAAAAAGTACCTGTACATTTGCGCTGAGATTCTGAAATACACATCTGATGGATGCTTTACTATCCCATGAGGCCACAGGAGAGGAGATGTGAATGACAGTGAAGAGACGCAGCTGGCGCTGTAAGTCACATGACAGTGACAACATGGCGCATGTAGTACATCTGGATTTCATTCATACTACATATGTTCATGCTAACATTCTTTTCTAACATTCGCAAAGTCATGTGATTTCGGACGCAGCTTTAGATTTTGAATACACGGCAGAGATGGGAAGTAACGTAGTACAAATACTTCATTACTGTACTTAAGTAGATTTTTCTGGGATCTGTACTTTACTGCGCTTTTTATTTTTCTGACTACTTTTTACTCCTTAAATTTTTACACAAATATCTGTACTTTCTAATTCTTACATTTTCAAACCAGGCTCGTTACTTTAGCTTTGATGGATCACCATTCGATAACATATCTAAAAATAAATCATGAATCGGTTAACGTTAGTCTTGACTGGCAACGTCTCCGCCAAAAGGTTTCTATCAGAGTAACCAATGCAAGAGACTCGAGAATGGAGTGGATCAGAGAGACCTGTTCATGACTTCAAGTGCAGGTCAGTTTCATCTGTAAATAAGCTGTAGTTTTGTGTTTGTTTACTTAGTTAAGAATTAAACAGCAACTCTTAACAGTAGCAGCCAGATGATTAATAATAGTCTACTGTAAGCTACTAAACTAACTTACTGTCATCACTCAAAATACTGTGTGATGAAGAACATTATTATTATCTACTGTAAAGTTACAGTGGTAATTTAGCAGACAAATGTTATAAAGCATCGTTTTATAATACGTTTAGAGGAGCTAGGACAGATAACAACACAACCCTTACAAAAATTCAACCCAAAAACCACAAATTAACCATGGTTTTACTACACTAACATCTAACATGAAATCTGTAGTAAAACTATGGCTGTAAATTAAAACTGATTATATTCATTCTAAAAAAAAAACTTTTACTGTAATAAACCATGGTTAATTTTGGTAAGAGAAAAATATGACTCATGATAATGCAATAACATGTACAATATTATGTTTTTTCTTTAAATATATTGTCATTATGTAATTATTGTTGTACTAATTTTGACATTTAGGCAATTTAGAAAGTATAGTTTCGTTAAATCTATAGTATTTAAGTCATTATAAGATAGAACAACAACACATGGCCATAACGTGACACTATAAATTGAACTAAAATAAAGTTATGTTATTGCAAACAGAATACAATGAGGTGGTTGTTTTGCAACAAGGTGGAGACCGTTCTGTTCATAACAGTAGATGGCTGATGGGAAAAGTGACAGGTACAAGAACATTAGTGAAAAAAGTAAACACACACAAAGTGAGATGTCGAGAGATATAATGAAAAATGAAGAGACTGGAAAGGAAAATGAAAATGAAGGTGCGGTTCAATAGAGAACATTTAATTATTTTGCATGGCCCCAGCATAAGATTTTAAACTTTTTATATATATAAATGTGATGGCCATACAGAAAAGGGTTATCTGTGGTTTCAGAATTAGTTGTGGGTGTATGGGATGGCCTGGATGCGTGTGAGATTCCTTGCCTTCATTTTTGTCCCAGTCCTGCCCTGTTCTACATGGTGGTTGTTCAGTCATTATACATTCATAAGCTAACAATATTAAATGTAATATTAAATGTAAGTTATTTTGTATTAATGTGTCAATACGACACGAGGTCCAGTTACCAGCATGACACAAAAACAGGTTGTAGTAATGGATACTTTTTACTCGTAACAGCCCATATTTCTTTACTTTAACTTGAGTAAACAACTGTATCCAGTACTTCTACTTTTACCAGAGTATTTGTAAACACAAGTATCTATACTTCTACTTGAGTAAAGGATGTGTACTTTTGCCATCTCTGTTACTCGGGGTATTTTGATTTGACCATCAAAATGTCCTGCTGCTTGTCACTTCACTCCGGTACACTCTTGTGCTGTATTCTGTTTCAATTCATGCTAATACTATCCAGGTCAAACTCACAAACCCCTAGTGAACAACACAGAGAGAGAGAGAGAGAGAGAGAGAGAGAGAGAGAAACAAGTGGGAGATGACTTTTTCTATCAAATGCTATGTATTTAATTAACATCCAAAGATGAATTTGCTTAAAAGTAGGTTGTGATGATCGACTCTCGCCTATTTTTAGTGGTATTTTAACAGTGCCGCCCACCCTTGTAACCCCCCCCCCCATGAATATCACCCTGATGCCTGGTTAATTAGGACAAGCAGAAACTCATTACTCAATCTGAAATTTCATTCTGCTCCGTTAACAAATGTGCCCTGGCTCACGTGTTGTCTATGAAATATATGCCAGGTTTTATCAGCAACGCATCACGCAACTTAAAGGTGTTATATAGACACTTTCGCAATAAAAATAACCAGATTTGTTTTTTTTTACTGTTAGAACTGACAGCTAATGTATACACAAACCGATGTAGTCTTCACCCCCCCCCCCCCCCACCTGCCAAATCAGCATTGATAGGCAATCGTGTATGTGTGCGTGCGATAGCCTGTATGTGTACCTTCATACGCTGCCGCAATTATAAGCAGAAAATTAGGCTGTTCACCATTAATCAGCTCCACTAATTGCCACGCACCACCATTAGCCATATGGTGCCATGCCAGCTTGCAAGTGTGGGACAAAAGTGCTTATTCCTATCATTTTAACAAACTAGGGGAGAGAAAAAACTAAACAGGGAATGTGTTTCAGGATGTTGTTTGTCGTGAAACTGGCCAAAATTGTTCTTCTAAAGACTGAATTTGTCATAACACAAATCCAATGTCATGAATCAAAGGAAATATGTTGGGGGCGTGTGATGGTAGCCACGTTCCAACGTTGACTACATCCTGCTAATTACATGAGCCCATTTAGACATTTCTTCAAAAGCCGCATCAGGAAGGAAGCGTTAAGATCTAAGATGCGATTTCCTTTGGGTGTCCTACGGGACGATCTCGAAGAGGATCAGGAAAAAGATAATAACCTTCCCAACCTCCCAATAAGCTAATAGGCATGCAATAATTACAAGCAGTTGTATTTGCTGAGGCAAGTGTTTATTATTTTTCATACTTCGTGTTAAGTGTTTGTTCAAATATATAAACTCTATAAAAGTGTTATATAAGTGCTACTGACCTCAAATAACTTATTTTTGATAGCAACCACATGAAGTAGCAACATGATATTATGAATTATTTTTGTTTTTGTTTTGTCCAGATCTATTAATTCATTAAAAAATATATAAAAAATGCAGCACATGTTTGCAATGACTTTAATATGTATATTTCTTTGATGAGCATGTTTTAATGTCATTTTTATTATTTTTTTAAAAACTGGAGACAGAACTGCTTGTTATTAATATTTATAATAAAAAATTGTCATGTGGTGCAACCAACATGCAGCAAGTACCCTTGAAGAGCTTTATGGCTGTGTTAAGTACGTCTTTTAAAATATCGGATATTTCGATCTATTTATCACAAGGCATTGTTAGAATAGGTTGTAAAATGTCATGTAGTGCAACTCTTCAAAACAATGATATTTATGAATTAATAATCCATGATATTTCTATATTTTAAATATTTGTCAAGGTAAAAGTTATCTAAAACATAATGTTTATTACATATTTATTTATACATATTATTATTTTTTTAAAGTTGTGTACACATGCATTAAAGGCTTTATTTTTACTTGATGGTTATATCACACAGCATTTAATGGTCGTTACATTTAATCCTTTGTTGTTAAAAAAAATATAATAATTGCTGTGATTAGTTATCACAACTTAAAATTCAACATTGCAATAAGTAATAATGTGTTGTTTCAACTTAAAGTGTTCATGCTCGACGTACAATTATAAGTTTCGTTTAGTTAGATTGGATATCTCAACAACAACAACAAAACAGTACATCTGAAGTTGTTCTAACTAAATGTAGCATTTTGTGCAGTGTGTAAACATTTTTCAAAACCAAACGAGAACAACATGAATACTGACCCATCATTGACCAATTAACCACAAAAACTGCAACAGCAACGCACTGTCAACCACCCGCAACACTCTTGCATCATGCCAGTGAGTTTTGCAAAAACGTAGTTAACAATATTTCTCTTCAATTGTTTTGAATGTGGGTATCTATAAATTTGAAGGCTCAAGGTTCTGTGTATCAGGAGCTAAACCGTGTCTCCCAGGGGCGCTGCCGGATTTGATCATTAGGCTCCTACAAATCTTCTTCCTGCACTGTATAAACACACACACACACACACACACACACACACACACACACACACACACACACACACACACACACACACACACACACACACACACACACACACACACACACACACACACACACACACACACACACACACACACACACACACACACACACACACACACACACACACACACACACACACACACACACACACACACACACACACACACACACACACACACACACACACACACACACACACACACACACACACACACACACACACACACACACACACACACACACAGGCACTGCAATCCCTTGTTCCAGTCCTTTGGGAGGACACTGACCTAGTTGAGGAAGCCTTGCAAAAGGAGGGGCGAGAGAGATAGAGATGTAGATAGAGGGAGAGAGGGAGAGATTTTAGTCTTCTATTCATGATGAGTTTCTAAAGAAAGACATTCATCATGCATACCTGAAGAAGTGCATTATATAAATCACATGGTTCCTCATGAATAAGCATGGTACATCTCATAATACGATCTGCACGTTTGTAGTCTGTGAATGAATGATAAAGTCTATTGATACGTCTAAAAACTGTGTCATTGGAGAAAATAGGGAGCTGGGAATGAGGTAACAAGAGAAACCGTGAGGTGGGAGGGTGGAAGCAGAGAGAGTTGAGGGAGGAAGAAAAACTGAGGGGGAAGGACAATGCCAGGGGTGTCATGTGACAGTTTAGTCCCCAGCCCTTATTCAGTGTCCTACTGCCATCTGTGCGGTGGAAATGTGATGCCGGTGGTCTCCAAACTGCCGTTGAAGCCCCTCACTCACCTTAAATTCTCCTCTCGTCATTCTGCTTAACCTCCATCACCTATGCAAGTGCAGTGAAAGTCTAGCAGTCCCATTGAAAGTGCTTGAGGTGTTAATGTGGCGGTAACGATCTCCAATACACAAGGTGGCGATAGAGTCACAGTTTAGCTTTTAGGTCAACAAGACATCAAAGATTGACTCTAAATGTCATTGTGCAAGATTCCTAGGTTGAAATTATTCAGAAGGCAAAAGGGTCCTTCATCTATTAAACTTGAAGCCTCTGAAACGACTTTCCTTTTTGAGTGATGTCACCAAGCCCTCTTTTAACTATCTGACTTTTGAGTTAAATGGCTGTTGGATAAAATCTAGTCTAGCTTGCATATCTAAGCATTTGCATTGAGGTTCTAACGTTGAGTATGTTTCTTTGTCAACGTGTTTAAAAATAGAATTGTGCATAAATCTTAACAGACAAAATACAAAGACATGAAAAACATGACTTACTAAAATAACAGACAAAAAGTTGGTCTAGATTTGACTTAAAATATGATTTAAACTGATATTTTCTTTTTTTCAGCCGCTGTTGTGACAAAAAGAGTTGCGGGAACCGCAACGAGACACCCTCGGATCCCGTCATCATCGACAGGTAGGAAACTCTCCCTCATTAACACTTCCTGACACTGTTCCTGAAAACATCTGATACTTTCATTGCTATCGTCATGCTGTTTGAGGCTGTGGTTGACGTCGCTTTTGAAGCAGTTCTCAGGACACGCTGGCCGTCACGGTCCGAGTCACTTGTCAGTTAAATGCTCTGTCATGTTGTTTCTTTTGCTGCTATTTTTTCACCATGTTCTTTTTGTTGTGGGTTCAGGATTGGCTGAGCCCAAACACTTGATATTAATATGCTTTGTATTGCTGTTTTTGCTTGAGTAAATGACAGGCCTAAAGGCTAGTCTTTGTGTTAAAAGTGTTTAGTGAGTAATTTCTGTTGATAACATGTTTGACAGTAAACATGTAAGCAATTTAGATAATATCTACATGGTATGTATTTCAAATTGAGATCTGGCCCGGTTCTGGATTATGGTTCCCCCTTAAGAAGTAAAAAAGACAGTGTTCGTGGTATTTTTATTCTGTCTTAATCAAACCCACATGTATAATGGGCTCTGAAACAATAGACGCCAGAGACCCTTGCCCCCCCCTCATCCTCGCTACCCTGTTCTCGCCATCATCTCGATCCTCCAGGGCATCGCTGCCTTTCACCTAACATTCGTCTCTTTAAATCCAAAATTAAACCCCTGCATCCTTTCTGAATGATGTAATTGTAGTTGTAATAGGATTCTCAGCAACGCTAAACATTTCACAGTCCTTGAGGTAGTGTTTTCATTGCCGTTAATGTTGTTAGCTTCAGGCTGGCTGTGTGCAGTTATGTGTTTTGCAATGTGGAAGCTATTAGCCGACGTCTAAGGGCATTTATTTTGACAGGTCATGGTTCTCATGGATTGAACAAAACAATCTTTTTCCCATTGTTGCAGCAACTGCTACGCTCAATGTAAATTGCTAAACGTTCCTTTGAGACAATATTTAGGCACACGAGCTGAACATATCAAGAGCTGCTTAGCCTTTTTGAAGAAAACCAGCACTGAATCACGTTTCATTTGGTCTCATTAAAAAGGCTCTTGCTGGAATATATGCAGCTTCCCAACTTCCCAAGACGCCTTTTTTCCATAATCTGCCCATAACACTGGGAAAGGCCACAAATCAAGTGTATATCTCAGTGAGAATCTATTGCCGAAGGGGGAAATGACTTGATTTGCACCACATGGAATGCTGTGTAAGAGTTATTGTGTGCAGATGACCAAACTAGGTTGATTTGTGACGTTTGTCAAAAGACCGTTCAGGCTCATTTGTGAAAATTAAACCCCGCTGAGAAGAAAAAAAATGTTTCCCACTATATCGGCTCTCCCGGTTCTGCTGCTTGTTTACTTCAGTTTTAGACAGCAGTCAGTAAGGAGTTGGACAGTTGCGGCTGTTCGGTTTCAGCCACTGACCCGTTCCTGCAGAATGGACTCAGGTGTGACTGGAGCTGCTCAGCCGACCGCGCTCGGACACGACAGATCTACTGCCCCCCCTTCCTACCTGGCTCACGTGTTTGTGGGTAACCGACACAGTTTATGCTTCACTTGACCAGAACGGGTCAGAACTCTTGGGAGCCAGCTGTGGCTCGCTTATACACGCTCATGCGCCTTTAAACCCCACTGAGCACACAGGCTCGATATGAACACAGGCTGATGAACCTGCTGGAAGAGGATCTCATGTGCATTGGTCCCATGTGCAGTGAAAAGGCCCACTTAAGGTCGCGGTAACTTCAAGGCCATCAAATCTAAAATTACTACATTCCCAACTAGGAGGGAATCTTCAGACACCTCATCTTTCAGTTTTGTGTTAGGGAATCATAATAATTCTCAATTCTGTTTTTTTGTGCATACATATTATTTGTATTGTCGTGCAATTGTATTTTCTATATAAATGCATTTATAACACTGTTGTTCTACTTAAAAAGTGTGTAAATGTGCCTTGAAATGGCATATATCCAACCGCTGTGCTATCGTTTTAGCATAAAGAAATGTTTCAACTTAGTGTAGCAGATATACATATATATATACAAACCCGATTCCAAAAAAGTTGAGACATTGTGAATAAAACAGAATGCAATGATGTGGAAGTTTCAAATTTCAATATTTTATTCAGAATACAACATAGATGACATATCAAATGTTTAACTGTATATCATTTTCTTTTTTACCACTGTGTGGCAACTCTGGGGACGTCTGGGGAATTGCTCAAGTTTAGGAATAGGAATGATTCTTGCTAACACAGGCTGTTGCTCAACTGTCTTAGGTCTTCTTTGTCGCATCTTCCTCTTTACTGCGCCAAATGTTTTCTATGGGTGAAAGATCTGGATGCAGGCTTTTCAGTACCCGGATCCTTCTTCTATGCAGCCATGATGTTTAATTGATGCAGTATGTGGTCTGGCATTGTCATGTTGTAAAACGCAAGGTCTTCCCTGAAAGAGACGACGTCTGGATAGGAGCATATGTTGTTCTAGAAACTTGGATATACCTTTCCATTGATGGTGCCTTTCCAGATGTGCACTGCCCATGCCACACGCACTCATGCAACCCCATCTCAGAGATTGCTTCTGAACTGAGCGCTGATAAAATTGGGATGTCTTTTTTTAGTCCGGATTTTTTTGACATGGCATTTTCCAAAGAACTTCAAATTTAGATAAGAACAGTTTTCCACTTTGCCACAGTCCATTTTAAATGGCCTTGGCCCAGAGAAAACGCCTGCGCTTCTGGATCATGAGATATGGCTTCTTTTTTGATATAGAGTTTTAGCGGCAACGGCGAATGGCACGGTGGATTGTGTTAACCGACAATGTTTTCTGGAAGTATTCCTGAGCCCATGTTGTGATTTCCATTACAGTCATTCCTGTATGTGATACAGTGCCGTCTAAGGGCCCGAAGATCACGGGCATCCAGTTGGTTTTCCGGCCTTGACCCTTATGCACAGAGATTGTTCCAGATTCTCTGAATCTTTGGATGATATTATGCACTGTAGATGATGCTAACTTCAAACTCTTTGCAGTTTTCTCTGAAAACTCCTTTCTGAATTGCTCCAATTTTTTGCCGCAAGAATTGGTGATATCTTGAGAGACACTAAGAAACCCAATCATGTTGCCAATTGAAATAAGTTGCAAATTGGTCCTCAAGAATTTAACTTTTCCGGCCTCTTATTGCTACCTGTCTAACTTTTTTGGAATATGTATCCAATTGGCAGCTACATTTGATATTTATCATTTTCTCACAAATTTGTACAGTGTCAATGACAGCGTCTCAAAAGATTATGACCAAAAGCTGTATATCTTTTCTTTTTTATAAAGAAATTCTCCTAAATTCATTTAAAATTTTGCGTAATTCCTAAAGAATCAAATCTTTTTTTTTGTCAAATAAGAGTGTTTGGATGTTGTGATCTGATCTAATTTTGATTGTTCCTCCTGCCTTTTTTCCACAAGCTCAATGAGTTATTGAAAAAAGAAGAAAACAATAGCTTGGTTCCGCCTTTTCCCTCTGAATAAGGGCTCATTAGCGCACACTTCTTTCAACGAGCCGATTTGATTTCACACCAGTAATTAGTCTGGCTATGGCTAATTCTGCTGGTTTTGCATTGAGAGTGATGCTCTAATTAGATACACAAAGAACACAGCTAATCCAAATCTGTGTTAAAAACACTAATGAACCCTTATTATGCTGTTAAAACAACTAATTTCATATTTACTAAGATTCAGATTGTAAACAACATCTGTAAACAAACAATACCCACCCTCGCCATTTATCGGCGAATATATTTGACCGAATCGTCCGACTGTAGGTTGTCATTTACGCCACCTGTAAAACGATTCCTTTCATACTTATTTATCTGGATCTCTTTATTAGTTTTATTTGAACCGCTCCCTCTCGCATTAATGTGTGTGTGTGTTAGCGTCTCTAACGTGCTGTATAACATTAGCGACTCCTCAGCCGGGCCATATGTTCCTCTCGGTCTCTCCGTCTCCTGGACTGACCTTTCATCGGCTCTGTAAGATTATTTCCAATACTTTAATCCCGTCTCATTGACATGGACACAAAGCACACTGACATCTAATAGACGCCTCCTCACTTTCTCCTTTCTTCCTCTTGGTTTAATCACTTTCAGTTCAGGCCCTCCACCCCCACCTTCCTCCACTCCAACCCCTACAGCCCTCGACGTCTATTGTTCACGTCTCATTTTATTCCAGACCCTCCCATCTCACTTCTGTTTATGTGCAGAATGCCAAAAAAGCCTTGGATAAGTAGCCGTGTCCCTAAAACTAGCGTTAGGAGAAAGTTTTTATTTTTATTCAAAGAGAGCTGTGTTTTACGCGACGGACGGTAACATGTCAATCGAAATCCTTTCCTGACGGCCCGTTTCAAACATCTCCACTTACCAGCCGCCTATTATATCTGCGATGTTAGATCCTCTGGCGCAGGAGGGGTACAAGAACGGGTGTGTGTTTTCTCTAACGCACCACAAGAAGTTACTTGAACGCTCTGCCCTCGTCTTTTAGGATGTTTCATCTTCCCCTCTCAGAGGAAGTAGTTCTCTATCCACTCTGGGATCGCGAGGGCTCTTGCGGTGATGCGGTGAGCCCACGCTGAGGGATGTCAGAAGCTGTCAGAGGGGCCGGCGAAGAATGGAATGTGAAAGTTCCCGTGGATACCGTGGGACTTCCTGTACCCCCAAGACTCGGTTCTCAGCCCCTCTTGGCAGGCCTGACTCTCAGCGCTCAGAGCTCAACATCTGGATCTCTGTTCTCTAACCAAAACAACATTCGCAGAGCTGATGGAGGGAAATGGGTCACCATGCCCTTGAATTTTACATTTAATGGCCTGCTGAAAAAGTGCAGCTCTAAGCTAAAAGTTCACGGCGTGCAGGCAAAATAGACCTCAAATCGCATTAGCTTGCTGTGCATGATCATGATTCTTTTTGTAAGAAATATAATTTTTTACATTACACATTTGGGAATACTTCAGTGTTGATAAAATATCAAACTACGTGACATTTGATGAATAATATTTAAACACTTCCCCTGACTGGTTATCAAACATTGTCATGTTCATAATTAATGTGCTGAGTACATGAGGTTATTCCTTCATATTGACTTCAAACCTCCACTAAAGTCCCCCTGATTTCTGTTAAAATCATTGCAAAAATGAAGAATGTTAGTTCAGTGAAAAACATATCCATCATTTGTTTACAGATGTGTTCTAATGCAAGACATTCAATCAAGTGCCTCTTTAGTGTCCAAATACTTTATGGAGCAATCGTCTGAGAGGTCCGTTCAGACCACACCAGCGGGATACTACTGTGACATTAACGGTTTAATTAGCGCTATCAATGACCCAGCACACGATTGTCTCAAATTAGACTGAGGCGTCCATTGTTAAGTTAATCCAGTCCAGATTGGCCTATTGAAGAAAGAAGAAATGCAAAAAAGGCTTTTAGTGGCTAGTGTGAGAAAGAGTGGCAGAAATCAGCAAGGAGAGAAAGAGAGGAATATCCGTGGCTTGTTCGAATGCGTCTGCTTGTCAGTGTAGCGCTGTGAGGTTCCTCGTGCTTTCTCAGTGCCAGCTCTTTGTGACAGGCTGCGTGTGGCCCACTTAATCCCAGCCAGGAAAGACGATAATAACAGTGTCGCCCTCTACCTCTCCAAGTTAATATACGGTTAACGACTTCTAGTTCACTGCCGAAAATCCTATCATGCGCTTGGTTGACCCCTAAAGCGGCGTGCGCATTTGTCTGCGTGTGAGCGCATCCGTCCGTCTCTCTCTGTCTCAGCTTACTTTTCACTAAAACATCAGCTCACTTTCTTTCTTTCACTGGCTTTTCTTCCTTCGAGACGTTCGATGCTGTTTTATTTGGTTTCTGTTGAGTTTTTCTAGTGAGATTGCATTGAGCAAAAGGTAAAAGTAGCAGTTGTGAGTCCCCGTCTCCCTCACTGCCTCGAACAGAGGACTGAGTGTGTGTGAGACCTGTCAATCAAGCTGTCTGAATGCAGCTGTCAATCAGTCAGCCTCTTTAGCTTTCCTATTAGCATCTGAGATAGAGGAACAGATTTTAGGTGGCTCATTAACCCTGGCTTTAGTTCATGTTGTATCTTATAACTGAGTTTAAGTGTGCTGTACTTCTAGACTTTTGCGATTAACTATTTTTAAAGCAGCATGAATAAGTTCTTATTTGAAAATCTGCGACTGACAGCAAATCTCAGCTTTTCCATGAGAGACAGATGTTTGAAATTCATTTTCAGTGATTTGTTTTATCCAGACAGTATGTTGAGCTCATGTTACTCTGGGCATGGTTGTTTACATGTTAAGGTGTTCTGTGTGTTTGCGTGAGTCTGTGAACATCGGAGCTCTGATGATCAGGGCTTCCTGCTAAATGAGATTTTGACCTGAGCTCATAATGGCAGACAGGATGGACCACTCCTAAGGCATTGATGTCACTTCCTTCTTCTGCGACTCGTTTGCAGGTGCAAAAGAAAAAAGTGTGAGAGACATGCAGCTTGTTGTCAACATTTTTTTCTCCATATAATGATATTTTAATTAGATTTCTCTCTCTGTAGGTGGCAATTATTCCTCTGACATTCATTTACAGTCTCAATTTCTATTTAATTTATTTACTAAAATAAAAGTGTCTGTATTGCATACATAATTCAATTTAAAAATAGCTTGTGAAACTATGCATTATGCATGCAACAAATAATGATTCAAACAAAAGTATGTTACATTGTTGTCACATGATCTATAATGTTGCATACTTAAGTCTTTTGAATCCAATTCTTCTATAAAAATGTTTTGAATATTGGCAGTTGAATTAAAATAATATCACTTCCAGTTCATCTGTAACACTGGAAAATGGAAGGTTAGATCTTTTGCATTGCATTGTGGGAGAAATAGTCCCCACAGTATTCTGTTTTCATAATGGACATTTGTTTTCACCAAACCTAACAGGTTATACATGTATTAAATGCATAAAATATGCATACTGTGCATAGTATATATACTATATACTACAGAAATTGCAGTATGAGAAGTATGATATGCTCTTCTGAACATGACTTCTGACCAAATTATACAAGTTTATACAAGTCTGAAATCCTGGCAGACATATTAGAAGAAAAAAAAGAAACGGTACATTTCAATAAATAAATGATGTATATTGGTTAAAAGATATTAATATATTAAAGAATGATGCAATTATTTTTTTCAAATATTGTAAATATTATAGAATTGATATTATAGAATTTAATTAAAAGTTTAATTTAATTCAGTTAATTTTAATTTCCTCTACTGAGTCAAACTTGGCACCCTTGTTTGTTTTGCACGGCAGAACTATACTACTAAATCTATAAGCTACTTATTATTAAATTATTCTATACAGACTAAAAACACTTCCCCAAGATTCAGAGCAGTAATTTAGACTTCTGCTTAGTTTGATGTTGGGGCCGATCTCTGCTGGTCTTCCCCCTCTAGCATGTGGGTGGCTGTGTTTATTCAATGTGAATTTTAGGGACTGTATCTGAATAATGTATTAATGTATAATGTATGGGATCCGCAAGTTCTCTGTATCCCGCTGTGTTTTGAGTGTCTCCTTAGCTGGGATCCCCTGTGCTTGGGGCCCATTGTTGTGTTTCGATTCCACTTCCTGTGGGGAAAGGTCACCCGTGGCTCTGAGAGAGAAAGAGAGAGAGAGAGAGAGCAGTGAATTATTCATGCCATTGACTTTGTGTCAGAGAGAAAGAGAAAAAAACTGAGAAAGAGAGAGAGGAAGAACTGACGATGTTTTATTCATTTATCCTATTTTGAATCCTTTTTGCGCCTTCCATCATTAGAAAGCTCAACATTTACATTTGATGCTAATTCACGATAGGCCCCCAGATTCCACCCGAGCATAATTCTCACACAATATCATTTTTTTCAGTCATTTTTAGAAATTCAACTATAATGTGACAAACGTGTAATCTGTTCTGTTCCTTGACATTGAAAATGACAATATCCCAACTAAAGCAGTTTTGAATGGTTGTTTGTGAATTAACTGCCATATAAACAGACAAACCAAACCCAGTACTTTTACATTTGCACCTAGTGTTTCTCTGCGGTGGGCCTAACCAAGTGCCCTGAGGCGGTGTTTAAAGGGGCGGCACGCACACACACTACTCCCGAGTCAACCTCTTGGAGCTATAAGGACTGGAATTGAAGTAGCGTTAGGGAGAAATGGCCTTGCCCCGGGATATGTTGCACACAGATGTATCCCTGTGTCCCTGGGCGTAACCAGCCCCCCATTATGCACTGGGCAATCAGCCCACTAGAACAGACAGGGAGGAAAGGGCGGTATGTGTGAAATGTTAAATTTAACTTTTTCTTTGTAATTATATACAAAATATTTTTTTATGCATATATTTTTGTTTATCATGTTTTATATACATGTAGCATGAAATACCTACCATGTACTATAAATACCAGGGGCCAAGGTTTGGCTGGATAGTGTTAACACTCAAATCCTTCAAACCATTTTGCATCCAGGAAACTGACCATCCTTTAAAAGCTATTCAGAGAAAGCAACATATGTTATATATATGTTATATACAATTTTTTTATGTTATTGTAGCAGCTATTGATTTTGTTTTAGAGAGCTTTTAAAAGCTTTTGAACAATGTCATGTGGTATGACTCCCCCCAAAAGTATTGATATTTATGAATTAATAACTTAATAATATTTGTAAAACTAACTTTTACATTGAAGATAAAAAACAAACTATAATATGTATGACATGTCAGTTTACCTTGATGGATACACCACATACAATTTTTAATAGTCATTCAATTTAATGGTATCAACATTTTTGAAAATCAGCATGAAAATAAAGAATACATTGAACTTGGCATATGTGTTTTAAACTACATATTTATAATTTTATTTATCTTGTAGTAAGATTAAAAAAAAATAAACCAAAACTTTTATTCAGTAAAGATGCATTAAACTGATCAAAAGGGACATATTACAAAATATAAACTCTCTGTTAGTCAAAGAATCCTGTGTATCACATTTAAAAAAAAAAAATATATATATATATATATTTAAGCAACTGTTTTTAACAATGATAATAATATTAAATGTTTCTTTAGCACAAATCAGCATATTATAAGGATTTCTGAAGCATCATGTGACACTGAAGACTGGGGAAATGATGCTGACAATTCAACTTTACATCACAGGAATATATTACATTACAATAGAAATCAGTTCCAAGCTGTTTTACGTTTTAACAATATTTCATGTTTCATAATGATTATTTTATTTTATTTTACTTTTACTGTATTTTTTATCAAATAAGCGTTCTTACTCTAAAAAGCCTTACTGAACTTAGCTTACCTTTTGAACAGTAACATACTTGTAATTGTCCCAAATACCATCAAGCCAAAGTACCATGGTATTACCATTCGATACCACCACTATGTGGCCACAGTACGTTTTTGTGAGCACAAGTAGGAACATCTACTGCATCTACTGGCTGATAAAACTGTGGTTTGGATTTAGGTGCCAATGCAAAGAGCTACTCTCACTTAATGGTCATTAATATCACTGCCAGAACACCCCTCCCTTTATCTGAACCAAGAGTCCACGTATCCATGAATGGGCCGCTGTGTACCCCAATCACCACCACCTACCTACAGTGCCCGACCCGGTGAGTTTACATTAGCAATGCCATTAAAATGAAATGGACACTGTTGGCCAGGAAACCCAGCTACGCTTTTGCTCAATAGACAGATTCAGTCACGTCCATCGCCCCTCCTGGCGTAATGGCCACGTATAATTTCCCATCGCGAGGCTGCATGTGTGTGTGAGCCTGTGCACATGTAATTTCATTAGGCTGGTAAGTGGTAAACATTCCTCGCTCTGTTTTTTTTTCTAACGTAATTTAGCAGAACTCTGTGTACACATCGCTGCTGTATTTTGCCGCCGCGAGGAGGGCTGTTTTGAAATCACTCTTTTGAAGCGTCGCTCAGAGAGTTCTCCGCGACGATCCATGCCGTCAGGACTTCAAAAGGCCGCTCTAAAGACGGCTCTCCATCAATGTGCCATTAATTTCCATACTGCCTGCTCCTCCATCACTTTAGAGGGAAGCGCGCCGAGTGACACTTGAGATTTTAACTTTGCAGACTTTGACGGAAGGATCCAAAGGGGTATGATCCACTTGCTTGCTCTGGTAGTCTCAGGGTCGACGACTGGTCTTTTGGTACTGGTCTGGTCTCGCAGTGACAGCAGGGGTCTGGGGACAGCTGGACCTTGGGGAATGGGTTGACTGTCACCATCCAGGCAGGGCATGATGGAGGATGCCGTGGTAGCTGTCAGTCTCGAAGGTTTTGTTTGTGCACATGAGCCGTTTTCTTGCAGATAAATGATAAAGTCTTGAAAGAGCAGATGGACGCCTGCTGCATATTCATCTCCACGGGTTGGGGTCCTCTTGCAGATACCTGTGCTTTTTTGCAGTTATGTTAAGAGGAAGGTGACATGGAGGTGGCCTTATTATTCTCCACCCTGGAGGTGTCTGGGAATGTGTATTTATGTAAGAAGCTTCAGTGCCAGCGCCTCCAGCTAGCAGGTCCAATATAGCCCTGAAATTCTTTTTACTCGCCTTCTTCCTCGATTTAGCTTTTTTGAAGGAGAAGGGGGTCGCTGCAGAGGAAAACCCTCTGGGGACGGTGGGGAGCGATGATTGACAGGCCGTTTGCAGCTTCTTCGTCACTTGCAGAGCTAGACCCCAACCCCTCGTGAATTCCTCCCCAAAAAGTTTCCAGCCTCCAGAGTACAACGTCTCAGTCGGTGGGGAAACTTCAGACCGATAACAGTCATTAATACAGGTTGCAGGTGAGTTCAAACGAACGGGTCGCGCTGAGAATGTAAACAAGGTGTAGACGTTGGCTAGCGAGTCAGCACTCCGGGCTGCGCTGAGAGAATCTAAAAGTGGGGGAAGGCTCTGGACGTGGCGCTCATGCATCACTCCATTATTAATAGCAGGGTCTGAATAAAAACGCAAACCTTGTCAGATTTAACGGATGGCTGCGTCCACACGGTCGGCCCATCAAAGACAGGCGGTGGGGTGCTGGAAGACCGGGGTGCCACCAACCCAAACAAGTGTGTGTGTGTGTCTCGTGTGTTTTTATGGCTCTACCTGCAGGAGGAAGCGAGTGGTGAGGGTTGCCAGGAAAGAGAGCTCACGCTGTCAAAGTGATGTTACATGATAAAACATGCCCTCTTCTTCACACAGAATACAATATTATCCAACTTATATAGAGACAAGGACAAATTTACAAACAGTACAAAATCCATCATAAATAATATATATTTTAATGCTATATACAGTGCAATTTTTTTTTTCAAATATTTAAAGATTATTGGAGTGTGTTTTACAAGAAAATTCTATAATTTCAAAATTCACATTTTTCCATGTGTTACTTGCCATTTCTTTGTGATTATTTGTGACATTTACGAGCAGTTTCTGAGTGAAAATTATTTCAAAGTAAATCCTACACCATTTTTTAGTGTAGGCTATTTGGCTGTTTCTTTATCTTTGGCCCCGCGGACGTTTAGAAAATAAACTTTTGAAACATGTTTTTTCATGAACGTACATCACAGGAGAATTTCTGTTACTGTTAAGTTAGCATTTCCATTACAATATCATTTCCACCACATCTCAAATTATGTATTGTGCTCAATAGCATTCTGTGATGGAAATTACATGTTTAACATTTCATTGACTTTTTTATTCGTCTTGGTAAGGCTAATTTAATAGCTAGCATTTTATGGATCCCAAATACTGGCACTTATTTTATTTGGCAAAACTTCATCTTGATTGGAAATTATGAACAATAGAAAATTATGTTCACAAATAAATCAACACATTTAAAATGAGTTCACAAATGAATTTAACTTTTTTATAACTCATCACATCTCATATAATTCCCATAATCGTCATATTTCAAAATGGATTTAAATACATTTTCTGACATTAAATACTGAGATGGTTTTTGCCTTTGTTAAGATGATCATACTTTTTAACATTTTAAATTTGACAATCATCAAATAATACAATCCATTAAAAATAGGCATTTTAAAAGTAACAAAAACTGAATTGCAAATGGTCTTTATGTAACAAATGGAAAAGGTTGACGTGTTTTTTTTATATAAATAAAAATCAATCCCTTGCCCAAAGTTGTAGAAACAGAAATAAAACGGCTCACGAATAATGTTTTGCATGAACTGTACAAGCTTCTATTGAGCTGTCATATACACTTGTTTTGCTGTTGCTTCACATTATTTGCACTCTTCCCAGCTATAACCACATAGCTTACTTAAAAAGCATAACCCAGGCGTAATATTGTTTTATCAAGCTCTCCACAGCCTATAATATGATATATTTCTTGGTCCTCTTGATGGCCTTACTGGGTGTAGAAAACTCTTTAAAGTGTGTAAGGGTGGGCAGGAGCGGGCCAGCCTGGAGCTCTAGAATGAGCCACTGGTTCAGGGTGGGGGACTCCGTGTGTCAGCCTGTCTGGACCGCTTTACCGCTGGGTAATTAGACACCGCAGTCATCTCTGTGGAAGATTGCTCATCTCTCTGTTGATCTCTGCCTCTCTCAGACAACCTCTTGACACAGACCAAGCAGCGAAGCATCTTCTAAGTGTGTGGTGGCTTTTGGGGGTTTTAGAATTTTTTTTCACTCATTTTAACATTTTAAATTGTGTCAAATTAATTTGTCACTCACTTGCATTTTGAAAGCTGTCAGCAATAATGTACTTTCTGTGACCTTGTTTTCTTGATGAATGGTCTTGGTTGGTGGTGTGTCCTCTGACATGTTGTACAGTGGTGCTTGCATGCTGGTGACCAGAGTTTGAGTCCTGCTTGTGTCATTTCCCAAATATTCTATTTCATATGAATCATCGATGCAAATAAATAAAATAAATAAATAATCAGAGATGCACCCATATTAAAATTCTGGCGGATATTGAAAGTTAACTGAAATACCTAAAAGCTATTTTTATATTATGGATGGAAACTGATAAATATATATATATAATTTATACTATGTAAAATATATACATAAAATAAAAATACAAAAAAGAGAAAATAATAATAAAATAAAATACAAAATCCAGATGATAAAATGCATACTATTTATACTAATTTGTAAGTTAAAAAAGAAACACAAAAAAAGGGATTTTTAGTGCTACAAGTAAATTTAGGCATCGCATTATAACTTTATGAAAAGTGGATATTTAGATTTGCTAAAAATTGCATTGTTAAATTATTCAAGTTTGGAAAATGAACTTTCAGTGGGCTTTAGGTGACAGCAAAGGTGATCTAATTGTAAAAATAGGTGAAATGATCATTCATAGTCATTCATAAATATCAATTATATACCAATTCTACTAAGTATTAAAATCATATCGGCCGATAATCAATATGGTAAAGATATATCAGATGCATCCCTGGTTGTAATGATCTTTTACCACAATGGAGTAAATAAGACTAAATCAAATTCCAAAGTTTCACACCAAATATTATCTTTCTTGGAAATACAACACATTACTGAAGCCAAGAGGAAAACCTTTTCTTCTGTGAAGTGAACATGTTGAAAGGAATTGGACCTCACATCCTCGCAAACACTTTTGTGCGAAGATACTTGGTTTATCGACTGCCACCACATGACAAAAATAATATATAAAACCTATTTCCACCAATTACACGCCAGGCCCTGTGCCCAGCAGGCACCAGACGTCTATGTAACGTCAGGTTGACGTTAGACATGACGTCGGACAGACTTTGCATTTTGGTTGAAAATAAAAATCGGGTTGATGTCAATATTTGACATCAATTTGGTGTTGACTTAACGTTGGATTTTGGTTACACAACCTAAAAACAACAAAATCTCAACGTCAGCTGACATTGGTATTTGACATCAATTTAACATTGACATTAGACGTTGAATTTACATTGAATTTTGGTCACCCGACTTCGCAACCGAAATTTAACCAAATATCAACGTCTTATGACGTTGTGTGCCTGTTGTGTGCCTGCTGGGGTGGTGACAGTGCTCTAAAACGAGAGCAGTGGTGGCAAGTCAATCTGACCTCTCTCTTTTAACACTGGGATGGGGCACTCTTTCATTTTTCCTCTTGTGTTTATGTGCTTTTGTTTTTCGAATGCTGGGGTAGCCGCAACCAATCCAAACTGAAAAGCTTGGGATATATTTCAGGAGTTCCTATTGGCAGGATGTGAACACAAGGTGCCCTCCTCTTTCGGTGCCATGCGAGTCGCAGCTTCATGTCCTCGGGCGCTTCCCTCCTACAACTGAGTCACAATGAAAGGAAGAATGCCTGGAGTCTGCCACAGCTGCCACTCCTGCTGTTCGGGCCAACTTTAATGCATTCACCCCACACCCTCGCCACCCCACCACCATCTGACTGTCAGTGTCTGTAAACAAATCTGAGACGGGGATGAAGAGAGAGCGCCGTTAGCATCTCATTTCAGCGTCTTCATCAGGGGTCGTAAAGAGTTTCTCAGACTGTCCGTGGTAGGAGATGATGTCATTTGTCTGGCCGTGCCGTCGGACCTTTTGTGTGGATCAGTGGGCTTTTCCTGTTCGACAGGTCTCTCTGGCGATCGGGGCTCGGAGGGTGTTCGACAGACGACTTCCCCTGCAAAGCGCTCCAGGAAGAGTAGACCAGTGTCCTGCCGAGCACAGCATTGTTGTCCCCTCTGCGGGCCTCTGCTCCCTCCGCGCCAGCTGCCCTGATCGATGGCCTTATTCATCGTCTTGGTTGTCCCCAGCAACACGCAAGAAGTCTGTACAACAACAAACATGCCCTGAGACGATGGGCGTTAATCATGAGTGCACTTGAACCACCAAGACAGAGGGCGTGCTACCAGGCTGGGCTGTATATCAAATTTTCACCATATATTTGCAATATGGTTTGTCATATGAAGTTAATGAACACTGCGTATTTTGCATTTATTTGAATGTGCTCTTTATATGACCGTAAAGTTCAGTAGCAAAAATGGTGTTTAATTGGATAAATTTTTGCAAATTATTTCAGATTGTTCATTTTAATGAATCAATTCAAAACTCAGTGATTCAGTTAAAGATCTCTGTGTGCCATTTCTAATGTATTATTATATACATACATATACATATATGTATGTGCATATATACAGTATATATATATTCTTAAATACTCACATGCCACTTTATTAGGTACACTTGTTTGCTAATCAGCCAATCACATGGCAGCAACTCAATGCATTTAGGCATCTAGATGTGGTGAAGATGACTTGCTGAAGTTCAAACCGAGCATCAGAATGGGGAAGAAAGGGGATTTAAGTGACTTTGAACGTGGAATGGTTGTTGGTGCCAGACGGGCTGGTCTGAGTATTTCAAAAACTGCTGATCTACTGGGATTTTCACGCACAACCATCTCTAGGGTTTACAGAGAATGGTCTGAAAAAGAGAAAATATCCAGTGAGCGGCAGTTGTGTGGACGAAAATGCCTTGTTGATGTCAGAGGTCAGAGGAGAATGGGCAGACTGGTTAGAGATGATAGAAAGGCAACAGTAACTCAAATAACCACTCGTTACAACCAAGGTATGCAGAATACCATCTCTGAACGCACAACACGTTGAACCCTGAAGCAGATGGGCTCCAGCAGCAGAAGACCACACCGGGTGCCGCTCCTGTCAGCTAAGAACAGGACACGGAGGATACAATTCACACAGGCTCACCAAAATTGGACAATAGAAGATTGGAAAAACGTTGCCTGGTCTGATGAGTCTCGATTTCTGCTGCGACATTCAGATGGTAGGGTCAGAATTTGGCGTAAAGAACATGAAAGCATGGATCCATCCTGCCTTGTCTCAACGGTTCAGGCTGGTGGTGGTGTAATGGTGTGGGAGATATTTTCTTGGCACACTTTGGGCCTCTTAGTACCAACTGAGCATCGTTTAAACGCCACAGCCTACCTGAGTATTGTTGCTGACCATGTCCATCCCTTTATGACTACAGTGTACCTACAGTGTTCTTATATATATATATATATATAATTTTAAATATATAATAATAATTATTTCATTATATTTTTTATTATTAATTATTATCAAAATACACTGTTAATATTGATATATTATTTTACATTGCCTAAAAATAGATAAACTACAGTCCCTGTGTCTAAAATAAAATTAACCTATTTTAATATATAAATAAGTTTATATAAATGTGTTATTATTTATACATATTATATATTTATATATATATTTATATATATATATGTTTAAATATTTTATAAAATATTAAATATGTATTTATTATTATTATTAAAAATATTATCAAAATATATTATTAATATTAATATATCATTAATTATAATATACATTGTGTAAAAATAGATAAACTGCTGTCCCTGTGTCTAAACAGTCCAATTCTTGCTATTAACAAACCATTAACTACGATTTATGCCACAATGAACTCTTTATTTGCTACTTATTAATAGTAAGGTAGATGTTAAGTTTAGGTATTGGGTTGGATTAGGGATGTAGAATATGGTCATGCAGAACTTGTGCTTTATAAGTACTAATAAACAGCCAATATATTAATAATAGACACGCTAATATGCAACTAGTTAATAGTGAGAATTGGTCCCTATACTAAAGTGTTACTGTCTAAACTAAATTAATCTTATTTTAATGTAAAATAATGTATAGGATGTTCATAATTTTATCATCTATTCATAGCTTTTCTGTCCCTAGTGTGAGCTGTGTTTCTCAGTAACCAGTGTAATGTGGGAAGTGTGTTGTGTCAGTGATGTTTTCATTCATATCTCCCATATCAATTATTTTGCCTGACCCTGACAGCAGCTGTAGTGTAACATCCCATTCAGATTCAGGAATTATTTGCACAGATACTCGATAAAGCTGTAAAGAAGCTTATGCAAATTGACATGGAAGATTAAAGATTATACGTCCCTTAAACCAATTTTTAAGACTTTTAAGGCTTTGTTTGTCCAAGACGGTTATCATTGTTATTGTCTGTTATTTCTGTTGCATGATTACATTGTTTAGGCTTGTTGTGGGGCCATTTCTTTGTTGACTTCAGAGAAAAACAAGAGTTTAAGATCAAAACAAAGCATATTAGCTCAGGGGACGGCGATGCCTCTTGGGACGTCTAGCTCGAAACACCTCGCACAACTTCAACATCAAATACTCTTCATCGATTGAGATTAAGTGCTAAAGGAAGTCGCGCTCTTTTCGCCTCACATTCATACTTAGAAAAAAAAGACATGTCCACCCCTCCCCCTCCTCGGGGCGGAATAAGAAACGCGGAGAAATCAAAAAAGAGAAACGCTGCAGATTTCTAATTCAGTCAAGTAAAGCACTCCCCATGTCAGCTGTCAGGCAGGAAGCTTATCCGGGGGGTCAAGGGTCACAGCGCTGCTTTCATGAGAGCGCTAATCGATTAGCCGTCAAGGCATTGCCGCCTTGCTCAAGTGGCAAGACCGATGGCAGGCCACCTGGGTCCCATTTCAATAATTGCTGGCCGCCGGTGGTGTGCCACCCCCTCCTGTTTCTCCTTAAGAGAAGGAGAGATGGAAAACGCAATGAAAGTGAAAAATAAACAGCAATAAAACAAAACACTCGCTCTGTGCCATGGAGGCACTGGAAAGTGTGTTGCGGTCCGTATCGATTAGCGGACACCCGAGGAATTGTTTAGTCAGAATTTATCGAGTGACCCTTCGGAAGGTTAAACCCGGAGCTTTTGGCCTCTCATCCAGTCGTACTCGTTGCGTTAGGATCCTGTGGTGGATCTTAGACTAGCTCATTAGCTTCCTGTGCTCAAGTCTCTCTGGACGTCTCTAATCGAGAAGAACTGCTTATGAGCGGAGGATAAGAATCCCATCCAAACAATAAAGAAGTTCAAAGGCCCACGTGATGACACACATGTATCTCGGCCTGTTGGAGGAAATAGCTACATTTCCTCTGTTGACAAATGTCAGAGCGCTACAAGATAATACGAGGAAGTGGAGTCATCCATCTTTCCTGAGGGCCTGTGTCAGGAACGCTGTGTTTATAGCTGAGGGTTTCATCTCAATATTGCAAGTGAGTACAGATAAATGAGTGGTTTAAGTTAAAAGGGACATTTTTTGACTGCATCGTGCATGGTCAAAGTGTTCTGGTGTTCAGGGGCGCTTCCTCTTCTGACATTATTTCATTTTTGAGCGGCTATAATATAATGAGTTATAGCCCTGACGTTTTTATTCTTAATTGGCGAATGAGAACTTGGTTGACCGTTTTTACAACAGAAATCACACGAGTATCCGTTCTCTTTAATAGCCGTGTTTTCATTTTTTAAGCGAAATCAATAGTTCTGACACATTTAGATGGAATTAAATCACATTAAAATCTATTCCGGAGCCAGGGTGGGTTTTAAAAAAGATGCTTGTTGATGGCCGTTTCAGGATGGCTGATTTTGTTCCTGCACACACACGCACGCACACACACGCACGCACGCACGCACGCACGCACACACACACACACACACACACACACACACACACACACACACACACACACACACACACACACACACACACACACACACACACACACACACACACACACACACACACACACACACACACACACACACACACACACACACACACACACACACACACACACACACACACACACACACACACACACACACACACACACACACACACACACTGTGATGCATAGGAAAGCTGGATCTCAGGATATATGGCAGTGGCGATTAGGCTCTAATAGATTGCTCAGTCAGGAACCGTAGCTTAGGCTGCCATTAGCGCCACGTTACTGACACAAGCCTCACATCGCTGATGTCACACGGTCAATTGGAGACAAGGCAGGACCCATCCGTCAAGCATTTAGCACACCGCTCGTTCATCTCCACCATGCTTTGGCTTTATAGTCCTTTTCTAAAAGAATAACGCTGCTCAGTCAACAGCATTAACAGTAATGTCAGGATTTAATGCTTTGATTTTTTTAAATACGGATCAGTTAATTTACTGTAAAATGTTTAAATAGCAATTCATACAAAAATAACTTAAAATGAATGCATCACTTCTAGGATGCATGTTTTATTTATGGATTAATTCTATGGTTTAATGTTCGAAATTGAAGAAATTAAGACAGTTATAAATATTAGTATTGTAATTTTACAGTTGTAATGTAAAATGTAATTATTATTATCTTAGTATTTATTATTATTATTATTATTATATCCATACTGATCTATAATCACAAACATATGGCCATTGTGCAGCTCTTTAAACAAGCACAGCAAATCTAAAAAAAATCACATTTTAAATCACAATCCTAGTTTGTAAAATCACAGTTAGATTCTCCCAATGAAGCATATAAAGTATATATGTGACCCTGGACCACAAAACCAGTCATAAGGGTACATTTTTCGAAATTGAGATTTATACATCATATGAAAGCTGAATAAATAATCTTTCCATTGATGTATGGTTTGTTAGGATAAAAACAATATTTGGCCGAGATATAACTATTTTAAAATCTGTAATCCTAGGCTGAAAAAAACATATTGACAAAATCTCCTTTAAAGTTGTCCAAATGAAGTTCTTAGCAATGCATATTACTAATCAAACATTTTATAAAAAAAAAGTTTTTATGTATTTAGGGTAGGACATTTACAAAATATCTTCATGGAACATGATCTTTACTTAATATCCTAATGGTTTTTGGCATAAAATAAATATTTATATTTTTGACCCATACATTGTATTTTTGGCTATTGCTGCATATATACCCATATTACTTAAGACTGGTTTTGTGGTCCAGGGTGTCACATATATAAGTATTTATATAAACAGATGCCTTAAACATATTTATTACAACTGAAAAACTGAAATTGAAGATGTAGTCCTGTAAACTGGCAGGCATGAAAGTCTTTTTTTAACCCTGTTCAATGACTTATAGTTTACATTGCACACACTAATGAGATGCTAATCAGTTGAATTGCTTTGCAGTGAGCTGTGGGTTAAAATGGCGCTTTCTCCCAAAACTTTATACCAACACTGAGAGACCCAAAACCATGACATAAACTCGCCCGCCATCAAAAAGACAGCCATTTGATTTGTTGATTTAAGTCACGGCCTACGAAGCACAGAAAAAGCACCATGCTGTGGCTTCGGGATCTGTCCTGTTCTTCCAGCCCACAAGAGCTAGATGATAAATTCAGGTCATGTTCTGGTGTAGTTCGGCAGAGGGACATCCACCCCTGATGCTCATCTGCCCCTACACCTCCCCCCGTCAACCTTTCAGAAGGAACACGCCAGTGGCATGACAGGGATTTGTAGTTTTCAGATCCTCACGGTTTCTGGCTGAAGGAGCTTTGTTTTCTAAACAGGCAGAGGAATCGAGACGTTTCACGCGAGCTCCAGTCACAACACGCTGGGTTGTTTTCACGTGCCCTCTGATTTGTTTAGACAGTCTCCTCAGCGAGAGCCTCATCTCTTAATGTCAGAGCACGGCTGGATGCGATGTAAGCAAATCAGCGCCACCGCATAAACAGACATTGCATCTTCACTTGTTTAGCGCCTGGCCTATAATTTAGCAGTCTAAGAATCTAAGGCAAAGAAGATTAACAACATCTTTAACGCCCGGATGGTTTAGTCTGTGGAAAGCGGCAGAGATCGTCAGGCCGGAGGTTTTACTCGGTGTTGGCACTTGGATATAAAAATAATCGCATCCAGTCTGGCTACACAGTGTTTTTTAACATGTGGTGAGTCTTTGTCAGTGGAGTTCAATAATAAACAGGCCTATTAATAAAAGTCATTGTGAGGTTATTCCATGTAGAATAAGCCTGGTGTGTCAAACAAGGATCTTGAAACAAAGAGTGTGAAGGTTTGTCTCAGGTGATAATAGATCAAGAATAGCATGGAAATGTATGGCAGAGGACAGGGCGTGAATACTTTCGACCCCTTCGCGCATACATCACAAAAGAGACTGACCTCCAGAGCCTCAGGAACCGGCTTGTAAACAGCAAGGGACGGCCACGCTGTCAACGCCGGAGGGTCAAAGGCACAGACAAACTGTATAAACACCCTGTGTGGATGCAGACAGACGATTAGAACATGTAGATGTGAGGTGACTAGTATCCGTTTGCAGCGTACCAGCACCAGAGATCGAAGCACAAGATATTAAATACTCAGCTAATTGAATGCAATCATTTTAAATGAATATGAATGAAATACACAACCACAAAATAATAATATGTTACTTTGCTAAGATTTCATTTAGAAATAAAATGAGAAATATTATATATGTACTAATTTTTGGTTGTGCCACCTGACATTTGATGGGGGTGAATTTATAAACCAAGTCTAAAGATGAAAAAAATTAAATTGGAAAATGCATTTTAAAATCTTTTTTTGACAAATTACACTTGTTTCAACACATTGTACCTAAATGAAAAATATGCATCACATTAATTTTGAAAATATTAAAACAACCTTTATTTGTCATTGATTGATAATACATAATTTAATTTATAAATAATTAAATATATTTAAAGGCAAGAAAGCCTCTCTTTTAGAGAAGTATGACTTAATGATTGCATTCATTCATTCATTTATTCATATTTGGTATTATATATTTAATTTTAGGTCCTTATTTCCATCTTTTTCTTTTAATGCTTACTTAAATTTAAAGTAATCTTTAGCAAATATTACAATTAATTTTAGTTTTCATACTAAATACATTATAATGTTGAGATGGCTAATTCAAAAGGATATTTTATTAATTTTATTTAAAAAGTTATTTGGATAAAATAGTGTAGTTTTTTTATTTAAATTGTATATATTTAAGATGTTTGTTTAATTTATCATTATTGTTTAGGATAAGATTAAGGAAGCACTTTTTCATCCAGTGCTCACTTAAACCCTTTAATAACACTGTTAAATGTAATCTTTAAATTAAAATGAATATCCATTTTTATATTGTACATTATAATGTTGTGATGTCTAAATTCCCCTAGCATTTAAAATGACTAATTTAATTTTTTAATTTTTTTTTTATTTTTTTTTAATTATCTATTTTTGAAAGATAAAATAGTGTAGCATTTTAATATTTGTCCTTTATCTGTTATCAGCTGTATAAAATCAATTATTGGGTTATCAAATTGACTGAGTTTTTATATCAGTGCATTTTCACTGGATGCTCAACCATTACCCAGAATTCCCTCTGCACAGTGGCAGTTTTGTACAGGCAAACACTTCTCACAATGTTTCCAGTAAATGTAAAAATATAGTTTTGAGGTACTTTTCAAAGCTTTCTTCAACAACAAAAACAACAAAATGTGTTATCACAAAAATACCTCGGCTCTGAATGTTGTGGTCCAAAAAATACATATAATTTTGTTCTGGGTGGTGCAAGTAGTTCCATATGTCGTGTACATATTTGTGTTGTGACAATGGAAAAAGGGCTTGGGTCACCCACCAGAGCTGGCACGAACAGGAAGTCGATTCCCTTACCTCTTCCTGTGACAAACAGCATTAAATGTACTTTCTTACAGGTGCTGATTACAGTGCAGAGAGAGAGAATCTAATTATGTTTCTGCCTCTCTCATGCACATCCTCTCTGTAAGCCCTTATCAACAGCCAGAGGTGCAGAGGTCAGAGGTCAGACCCATGCTAAGATAAGGAGCCGAGTGTGTTGTGTGTGTGTGTTTGAAATCATCGACATGTCGCCGTCAGATGTGTGGAGGGGCTCTGAATGATGAATTCCTCTACTCGCTGGATTACTTCCTGTTCTGGAGGGCCCTGGCTCCGAGAGCGATGGCGGCCGTCCTTCTCCCACAGGAAGTGGGCTCGGATCAGCTAATGGAGAGGAATGTGTTCCCCCAGGGAGTTCGGGGTTCTGTTTTTTTCGTTTGGGGGTAAGGGTTGTGTTTTTGTAGTGTAGTTTGTGTTATAAGCGGCCAGAAATAGACAGACAGAAATAAACAGAAGGGAGTCAGCACTTCGGAGTGCAGTTCTGTTGCAGGGCTCATGGGAATGATGTTACCTGGACATCTGCATTTACTCTGTTGAGCACGAGATCTCAAATCATTTTATTCTCATCTATAAAGGAATAGTGTGACATTTCTTTCCAATTCGATGCCAAACCAGTGTTATTATAGCATTTTATTTACTTTATTTCGAGATTTTTCAGATTTCATTTTCATGTTTTCTATATACAGCATCAGAAAGTTATACAGTAAGGGTACAGTAAGCAGGGGCTGTCAAATTACATTGAAAACATCATTCAAGGGGAATATTCTATTTAAAGTCTTCTGAAGCCTTAAAATAGCTTTGTGACACAAACAGACTTCAATTTAAGTTATTTGGGTCAATGAAATGACTCAATTATTTTTTGTTCCAGATAATATAATATAATATAATAATCAATTCAATACATGCAATGACTTGAATACACCTGTACTACTTCACAAAATTATTTAATTAAAAAATATTTAAAATAATACAAAATTATTTACATTATATAAAAGTATTTAAAATAATTTACATTATATAAAAGTATTTTTAAAATGATTAAAATTAAAATGTAAAAAAATTATTAAAAAAAAATTGTGGTCAAGTTCTAATATCATAATGAAGTAAGTTCATTCATTCATTCAAGTTCATTCATTCATTCATTCATTCATATGTTGGTGAAAACAAAAACAAAAAATTGGAAATGATATCAATAAGGTCAATAAGTATATTTTAATATCAGATCATTTGAATCTTTTGTGACATGGCATGGCTAGTTTAAGTTGTAACATTTCATGTGATACAAGCCCTCAAAACATAATGATGTTTATAAATAAGTCGCTTTGGATAAAAGCGTCTGCCAAATGCATAAATGTAAACGTTAAAAAAGTCTTACCTTGATAAAGATATTGAACACCTTTATACATTATTAATGTGTATACACCATGTCTATACAATGTATAAAGAAAATGTGTTTACTTTTCACTTGATGGTAAAAATACAGTTTTAGAGTCAAATTAAATTCATGAGAGCTAAATTAAAACTTCAACTCAATATGGGATAAAAGTTTTGAAATCACATGTGTTTTAAACTATATTTTTCTTTGATACTCTTATGTGTCATCGACTGAAAATCATCCCCTCCACTCAAACTCACCAATACGATTCAAGAATAAGTGTACATTTTGGTTTGGAATAGGATGTACGAGTATTACAATTGATATTAATTGTGTTTAATGGAGCATCACGGGCCCTGCACTGTATAGCATGGAAAAGAATGACAGTGACGTTCTTCAAAAAATATCTTTTGCCATTCCACAGCAGAAATTATTGTGTTCCTAGTCTTATCAAGATATATAAATTGATAAAGTCAAGCACATAATTAATCCCATACCTGGATTTCCTCCATTCTGAAGACCATAAAGAGTAATTCGGGATAGTGTTTCAAATAGCACGTGAAGAGCATGAATGGCTCGTAGCATTCCCATGGCCAACAGCTCCAGTAAATAATGAAGCTGTCAGTATGGGGCCTGTGGTTTTGCATTCTGGCTGTAGGTGGATGATATACAGCAGACCTCTCTGTTTCCTCACAGCTTAATCCATCATGCCAGGCCCTTATGTGATTGTACAACACCAGGACACGATCAGACTCTGCCCTATTGGGCACGCTGCCATGCGCCTTATTTGACAGAGAGCATGTGGGAAGGGTGATAGTAGGGGCCGAATCAAAGCGTGTTACACTTGGCCCACATTTGTAAAAATTTGCATTCTACTTTTGCTAGTACTTTTAACCAAAAAATAGGCGCAACCAGAAACTATCCAAGTGTTTTGAACAGTATATCTGTTGTTTTATAACTTTTTCAAATCATTTTTGGGGGTCAGTGTGTGGAAACCCCCAAACTGATCGCAGTGTCTCTTTACTTGAACTCTTACACTTGGAATAAATCAGTTGCAGTGTTGGGGAAAGGTATTTTAAAAGTAACGCATTACACTGTAAAAACAAAAGTCCCGTAAAAAAAACCCTAAAATGGTCAAATTACTGGAAGCTACGGCAGCCAAACAAAATCCATAAAATTAAAGAAAAATATCGTAATTGAAATGAGGAAAAATCTGTAAAAATATTTTTTTTTTTATTGTAAAACCTTTAATGAAAATTTCAGTAAAAGGATTGTTTTTCACATTTGACCATTTTTTTTTTTTTTTTACAGAGTACAATACTACGTTACCTCATAAGAAAGTTACTAATTGTGTTACTTAGTTACTCTTTATGGAAAGTAATGCATTATGTTAATTTTGCGTTACTTTTGTCACTCGGGCATGGCTTGCTTATTTGTTTTTAATAACAAAAAACCTAAAAGTGATATTTTTGGCAACTGTAAAGGCCATTTCACTCCAGTTTAAATGAATAAGCTTCCGGCTGTAGGAAGTGCCTCTGCGATTCACTCCCAATATCTCTCAACACAAGTTAGTGAATAAATAGAAAAACAAAGTAACTTGCGGTACTTATTTGAAAAAGCAACTCCGATATTTCATTGTATATTTAAAAGTAATGCGTTACTTTACTAGTTACTTGAAAAAAGTAATCTGATTACATAATTTGCGTTACTTGTATTGTGTTACCCCCAACATATAAAGAAGTGCATTTCAGATGAGATAGGGCTCAAATAATGGGGAATGTAAAAGTGTTTTTAGCGTGTTTTTCCGCATCATGCCTCGCTCTGAAGCGAATGACATGAGCAAAAGGGAACGGTCCTCCAGAGCTCAGTTACAATGACAGGGCGTGTGGATTTCTTTTGTTTCTTTTTATAATTTGTCCCGGAAAAGCTGACAATTGTTTGGCTGTAATGAGCGGCGTTATCAATCTTGCTGATGACAATAGTAGGAAAACCTGTGCTGTGTGCAAGGCAGGAGGGACAGCATTTCCCCCTCGAATCAACCACATTGACCTTCACTTCGTATTCTTTGTAGTGCATGCATGCTTTTCTTAGTTTCCATCACTTTGTGGGAAATCTCAACGTATGTGTGCCTTTCGTATCTTGAAGTGCGAGCGTCCACAAGTGTGCAGAAACACTGCAAACACAGACAACACATCCTGGTTTGGTCTTGATTTGACCCAGGATTACCAGATTCAAGCCTGGCTCCACGAAGCACACGGAGGGTAAACACATAAATGGAGTATTTAGGGGGAAATGATTTGTGTGGGAACCTCTGCTGAGTTTATGAGTCTGCCATATGAATATGCCACAACACATCGTAACATGGCAGGATCACCAAAAACACATCAGCCTCCTGAATTCCCAGAGCTGTTTTATTTCTAGTTGTTAAGATGTTTATCATTTTCTGTCAGCTCAAATTTATTTTTTTAATATAATGTCAATATCATTCCAATTGCACTCCCACAAAAATCTATTTTATGCAACATATTATTTTGAGAGGTTCTGGTTCCTTAAATGCATTTTACTTATCATTTATTAACTCTAACACTCTAATATGCAAAATAAAAAATGTTCTCTGTAGTGAGAGAGTTTGAATGAAGGTTTCAGGTTTTGTCGACTCATTCCTCAGTTTGCAAAAAAACTGTAATATTCCTTTAACATTGTCATGAACTTTCTTGAACCCTTGTCACCTCAGTTTCATTCTTTTCCGCTCTCTCAGAGTACACACTTCCTCCCTGCACAGGCTGTATGGTTAATAGATTATAACTGTTTTATATTTGTTGAATTATACGTTTAATTAAAAGCACATGCTGCTTGAACTGTTTCGCCCAGGGAGAGATGTTAAAGCTCGCTCTGCAGTGCATTACGTTCAAGTGCTGCTGCAGCTTTTTAAAGACTGCTGAACCAAAACGGCTCGTGTGTTCCTGGCTCAAAATGCACCTCTTTGTTACTCTATACTGCTCGGACAATTACCTGCCTCATCATGTCCACATGTGGGCCAAATCTGGAACCAAGTAGTAGCGCTAACCTCCTGAAATACTGTATCATGAGACTGTGTTTCAGGGTCTGAGATTCTCTGAAACTGTAGAGTGGATAATTCGTTTTTCTGCAAATGTCACTTAAGGGTCTCTGTCCAACTGATCGTGTGCTTATGTAATTTATTGTAATATACTTAACATAAATTATTAATATAGCTTAAAAACACATTTATTAAATTGTTAATATTTTATATTTAGTACAAAATAAATAAATAAATATATATTATAAAAGTGTATACTTTAATTTATTAAATTTTTTATAAAATTATGTATGTATATAAATATGTTTAAAAAAATATTTCTAATATAAACTACCAGTTGTTATTGATTGGTATCAGTAATATTTTATACTGTTTTTGAAAGAAGTCTCTTATGACCTAGGCTACATTTATTTGATCAAAAATACAGTAAAATAGTGATTTTGTGAAATTATATTACAATTTATTATATTTGTTTTATTTAAATATATTTACTAATATTTTCAGCAGCCTTACTTTCAGTGTCATGTGATCCTTCGTTCTAATATGCTGATTTGGCATTTAAGAAATATATCTTGTTATTTATTTTTGAATTCTTTGATAATAGAAAGTTCAAAATAACAGCATTTATTTGAAATATAAATCTTTTATAATGTCATAAAAGTAGTTTCTGTCACTTTAGATCAATTTAATGCATCGTTGCTGAATAAAAGTATTAATAAGATATAAGTAAAATATATTTCAGATGCAAATAAGGAGCAGTCAGTAACGTTGATGATTGTAAGTCTTCGTGAAATGCTCTCGTTTTCTCTGCCCTCGTTGCGTCGGCCTCGTTGAAGGATTGTGAATTATGTGATGCTAATATTTGCTTCTCATAAGCAGCGACGTGCCGTGTTTCAGCAGGAGTTTCAGACTGAAACAAACATCACGACCAGTTCACACCAAAGATAAAGGCAGTAAGCGCATGCGCATATCAACTTAATCGCTTTCAATGTAGTTTAAAACTTTAGATTATTGGTATAAAATTGAAGTGTTGTTCAGTGTTATTGCTAATGGTTTTATGGGTAGAAAGTTGGACTGAGTTATGTTTTGCAAGTTGTGGGAAGCTGGAGATATTTGCTTGGGCTTTTTGTTAAACTGCCGTTATAATGTCAGACTGGTTCTTGCAGTGAATTGAAGAGAAGAGAAAAAAGAAGAGAACCGTTTCAACCCAGTTTATCTTAGCTGTGTAAAAACTGAAGAATGATAGACTTGGTGTTTCTTTTTTCTCTCTATTCTTCAAACAGAAAACATTTAGTCTTTTTTGCGGTGTCTCTACAGTGCACTTGTGTTCGGGTTAAAGCAAAAACAACAATGGGTTTATTTATCGCTCTGTTTTGTGGCAGACTGGTTTAAATAACACTTGGCTTCTCTGCTTTCCTCTCATCTTTCTCTCTCTCTCTTTCTTTCTTCATCTCTTCATCATACTCTTTTTTCTTCGCCTGCTCTCACTAATGGCAAACAGTTAAACTGCTGTTCTGAAATGTTTGTTTTCTTGGCTCTGCAAAAAAATAGTTTGCAGATGACAAACATGTCAAAGTTCCGCCAAGTATGATCTTCGCTTTGGCCTCTTGGTTTTGTTTTGCTGTCTAATAGGCTTGAGTTTGCCTGTTTGCTTTTGCTTTACTGTATGTAGTGTACTGAGTGTAGTTTGTGTGCATTGTGTTTGTGTGTGTGTGTTTTTTTCAACCTATGTACAGGCCTAAAGGAAATGATTTTTGCATAATTTCTGCTCTTATTTTGTGGAAAAATATGCAAAATGAATTTTTACATGGTTCAATCATTGTTTTGTTCAATTTTAGAAATACAAAAAAAAAAAAAAACAGTATATACACAAAATTGATTTAATACAAATCAATATATCACTCTTGTATGACGAAAAAAGCCCATTAAAGTATTACAATTATTGTTTAGTAGTTAGTGTAGTAGTTTTGCATGATCAATATAATTTTTTTTTCAATTTTATATATATATATATATATATATATATATATAATAATAATCTTAAATAATCTTAAAATATCAGATAATTTAATAAAATGTAATACAATTTTTATTAATAATATTATTAATAATTTAATAATAATATAATTATATATATATATATATATATTTCTAAAAGGTTTTTCTATATTTTTTATCGTGGACACTCATTTCATACTTTATGGATGATGACAGGAATTCCAGTTCTTTGCACACAGATGCCTTGCAGTCCTCAATTGTAAACTGGAGGCCTTTCAAACGATTAGCTATAGTAAATTGTTTGATGTTGTGTGTGGTGCACTAATGCACATTATGAGGCAGATCAAAGTGTTTAATTTGTGTTTTTGTGTTTTTGTGCTATGCTTCACATGCTAGTTGACTGATAAAGACTGACAGAGAGAATGAGAGAGAGTGAAATTAAAGATAGACGAGGGAGAAAGAGAGCGAGAGAGAGAGAGCTAATGAGCGTATGGTGTTGTGTAGGAATCCGAGTGTCAACTCCTCTTGTAATTATCCTTGTTCTCTGGCTCTCTTCCTCACATCTCCTGTTTGAAGCACAATATGGGTTGTGTTTCTGTATCATTGATATTCAATATCACCTGAACTCAGCTATTATACCAATCACACACACTGCTAATTCATTCTTTGATGTGCTTCTTAAAAACACCACTTTTGTGGTGTTATTTCAAACTAACAGACATCAACCTTTTCTTTTTGTTACATAAAGGTCACATTATAACTTTTTTGCCAGGCTTTCTTCATTTTGAATGCCTTTTATGTACAGATTTTATTGTTTTACCCTTGTCCCAGATCCATACATTAATATTAATATGTGAAAATCTGTCATAGAAAAATATGCTTATGTTAATGTATTTATTTTTACACTTTTATAATATAATCAAATAACGTGAATCATAACCATTCAGTATTACATTTTTCCCCAATTATAATTTTTTAATTAATTTGATCATATCACTCAAAAAAGCCTTCTTTTTAAAGATTTACACGATTTAATTAGTAGTAAAATTCCACCAAATTAAATTGAATAATAATAAGCATATTTTAATTGAATAATTGAACTATCTTTGATCGATCATTCAATTAAAACGTGTAAGGATTATTCAATTTGAAGGAATTTTACTGCATTAATTGCATAAATCTTAAAAGAAGGCTTAGGCTACATGTTTTTTGAGTGTACTTTCAACTACAAAAACTGTAACTGAAACCAGTTGTGACTTTTCAGAAGTTAGGCAGAATGTTCTCATTTGCTCATTCAAGTAGTGACATCAGCACTTTTCACCTCTGTTTGTTGAGAGTTCAAATAAGGAGACCACTTTGAAAGACAACCTTCCTGAACAATGGAGAAATCATGCTCCGCTCGAGAGGCCTATTAGCATTTCTATAGGATGTATTAACCACTCTCAGATCACAGCCGAGTGTAAGGGACTCATCTATTCAGCATTTATTTCTCAATTTCGACCCGTTTTGTCAAATTTAAAGGACTTTGAATGTAAGCTGTTGATTTTTTTAACATCTGCCCTCTAGTATACCACATTTGACTGTGGTATTAGTTAGTGAACAAAAGCAGGTTTAAGTTAGCCCAGTTCTGAAAGCATTGCGCTCTAAAAAAGATGTTGGAGGAGTCTTGCTGAAGAGGGAAAATGCTGGTAAAATAGGTTTGCAGAGTGTTAGAGACTGATTTGAAACGGCTTGACACTTTCTTCGACATGTTAACATACGGGAAGCAATAATTGTGTCCTATGGGTCGCTCTTGCCCTCCAACGTGCCATTACCAGAGCTATTTTTTTCTTGGCGTCAGTAACAGGATATGCCTGCCTTGTCAAAGTAGAAAGGGTGTTAGAATGGCTGCAAAATCCTAATGAAGGGGCCCTGTGAGAGGAGACAGTGAGGTTAGGGGAGAAAGCGCCGAGCTGAAATCTAGAGCGGGATCTGCTGGAACTAGAGCGCTGCTGACACGATTGCAGGAATCCAGAGCCAGCTCTTTCCTACGGAGTCAAATTAGACCCCCCCCGCCATATTTTTCTGTCACTCAACACGATTTTGTTGCACCTCGAAAAAAAGTGGATTGTTTAATACCTCACAAATCTGAGAACATCATTGTAAGACATCGGTGGGACAAAGATATTTTTTAATATGAGATCTTCATGGAATCTGTAGACCGTAGGGTCTCTGTCGAAAGCTGCGTAGATTTCCACAAAAATGCTTGTTATTCACAAAATTCCATATGTCAGAATTCAAATTGTTCTTTGCCTGAGAGTTTCTGTTCTTTTTTATAATTATAATTTTGGTCACGCTTAATTTTAAGGTTTAATTCTTGCTATTAACAAACCATTTACTACGACTTTTGTCTCTAATTTGCTGCTTATTAATAGTAAGGTAGATGTTAAGTTTAGGTATTAGGGATGTAGAATATGGTCATGCACAATATGTGCTTTATAAGTGATAATGGTATAGTATAGGGACCAATTCTCACTATTAATTAGTTGCTTATTAGCATGCCTATTATTAACACATATTGGCTGTTATTTATAAAGCACATGAACATATTATGCATCCCTAATACATAATTGCAATCCTAAAACATAAATTCAGCATAGAAAAGAATACAGATTACATGAGCCACAAGTTTCCACTGGGAGGCAGATGAGATGCTTCGGAGAGTTGTGTGGCCATCATGTTGATGAGGCCTTTAAATACAGTGTTTCTCTGAGGTGGCAGACTGAAGCGAATTATTAGATAAGTGCCTGAGTGTTTACATAAATAACTCCGATAGCAGCCGAGAGCTGCGAGAAGTGTTGCGCAAACAAGCTCACTCACACTTAGACTGGGAAAACAGTGAGAGAAAGAGTGGAGATTAAACATACAGGGACACGCTCGCAGATACGCACACCAATCCCATCCAATTCCAAGCCCTTGACATCTGAGAGCAATACAAACACACTACGTCCAAATATTATGGGAGCACTTTGTGGAGAAACAGAGGGAAAACATTCTTATTGTTCCAACTGCGTCTTAACCCCTGGCGGTGTGAGCTTAATTGTTAACACGGTAGCTAAAGAATAGATGAATTAGGTGGTAGAGTTAAGCCTCCTTTGAAAACATTCATTGAATTAGGAGGGCTGGAAGCTGTAAAGCATTCTTTAATGATACAGCGTGGTAACATGAAAGATGCTCTTAGCCAAGGTCTTTTCTGCTTAAAGCCTGTGAGATGCTTTTAATAAGGCTTACGAGCGAGAAATAGAGAAGAGATGAGTATGAGGGGGTGACAGAATGGGATTTCCTGGCAGGTTACAGGTGTAAGTGGAACTGAATGCTTTGGAAAAGTCAGAATTTGGAAAAGTGCAATAGAATGTAACTTAGCCCACATTTACACTGCAGGTCTTGATGCCCAATTCCAATTTGTTGACTATATCTGATTTCTTTGACAACCAGCTTACATCTTCTTTTAAAAACGACCCATATCCGATTTCTGCATTTACACTATACACTTGGCGAAACAACCCAAGGTAGATGTACTGACCTGGAAACAGGTTTGCCAGGTCTGCGAATCAAAAGGATTGCTATTCAAAAAGTATCCCAGTCACATTTTTCCATGGGTTTCCTCTACATCAGTGGTTCCCATCCTCGAAATCACATTCTTAGGGGAGGAGGAGATCACTTTAACCCATGGCAAAAAAGTGTAAAAGTACCCCAATTCTGCGTGAAAACCACAGACTTGGCAACACTGCCCAATAAAGTGTCCATCTGAGTCGACGTCAGTCACGACTGTCATTTATTCAGAGACATACGACTCGCATTGACGGGAAAATCCGATCTGTCCACTTACATGGCAGACACAAATGCACGTATCCGATTCATTTTAGATTTATTTCGGTCAAACTTTATTTTAAGGTCCAATTCTCGTTATTAACAAACAATTAACTATGACTTTTGCCTCACTAAGCTCCTAATTTGCTGATTACTGATAGTTAGTAAGATAGTTGTTAAGTTTAGGTATTGGGTAGGATCAGGAATGTAGAATATGTGACCCTGGACCACAAAACCAGTCATAAGGGTATTTTTTTTAAATTGAGATTTATACATCATCTGAAAGCTGAATAAATAAGATTTCCATTGATGTATGGTTTGTTATGATATAAACAATATTTGGCCTAGATACAACTATTAGGATGAAAATCTTGAATATGAGGGTGCAAAAAAATCTAAATATTGAGAAAATCAACCTTAAAGTTGTCCAAATGAAGTTCTTAGCAAAGTATATTACTAATAAAAAATTAAGTGTTGATATATGTATGGTAGGAAATTTACAAAATATCTTCATGGAACATGATCTTTACTTAATATCCTAATGATTTTTGGCATAAAATAAAAATGTATAATTTTGACCCATACAATGTATTTTTGGCTATTGCTACAAATATACTTGTGATACTTATGACTGGTTTTGTGGTCCAGGGTCATATATGGTCATGCAGAATATGTGCTTTATAACTACGAATAAACAGCCAATATGTTTATAATAGGCATGCAAATAAGCAACTAGGTAATAGTGAGAATTGATCCCTATACTATAGTGTTACCTTTATTTCAACATATGAATGAGACCTAAAACCGATCTGAGAATATTGGATCCGTGTGCTTTTTTCCTGGTTACACATTCATGGGTCATATCCAATCTGTGCCACATAGGAGGGAAACATCTGAATTGGGAACTTGAGCCATTTAATGTAAATGTGGCCTTAAAGTCTTCCTTCCAACTTGGAAACTTACTGGGAGCTGACCATGAAAGGCCACGGGCCCTTTAGGATGTATGTGCACATGTGCCCCTCGCCTTATACAGCACAATCATACCAGGGTCCCCGGGACCCTCAGCTCTTATAGTACATGCTGACTACAAGGGCCACTGGGCCCCACCAGCACATACAGCACAAGCTGACCACAGTGGTTCCTAGGACCCCCAGCATATACTTTACAGCACAATCAAACCACAAGGACACATGGGACTACAAGCAAATAAGGGACCCAGCTCCCTTTTCACATACAGTAAATCAGCATGAGCTGACTACTAAGGGCCCTGGCCCCTCAGGATATATGAAACAAGACGACCACAAGGGGCCCTGAGCCTCTCAAAACATACAGCACAAGTTAGTCTCTAAGGCCCCTGACTGCTGATTTTAGTTGTCTAATGTTAGTCTACCAAAACCTAAAGCCAAATCACCCTTGTCGCTTAACCTAAAATAGGGCACTAGGGGTATTGGCGGTAGAGGGGGATTGAGGGTCTTACAAAGACGTGTGCCAGGGCCCTCATGAAACATGAGCGAGCCTTGGTTTTACTCTACCCTCTTTTTTATAGCAGTGATATCATTGTTGAATTTGGGGAATTGACTATCCCATGACAACTCCTGAGCTGTTAAAACTAAGTGTGTGTGTGTGTGTGTGTGAGAGAGAGAGAGAGAGAGAGAGAGAGAGAGAGAGAGAGCTCTCTCCTAATCTAATAAAGTGCTCTCTGCCAGTAGTGTCTCACAATGAGCCTGAGGTGCTTTGCTAGCGCAAAAGAAAAAGCGAAGAAAATCAATAGCGATTTATAATTTACAATGGCAGAGGCCTGGCCACTTTTTATGGCCTCCATTCTGGGCACTAAATATTGCATGAGAGGCGCACACGTATGTGGTCAAGGGAGTCGTATTGGGCAGAAATTCCTCCTGGGGGTCGGAGGTGAGTGTGTGAAGAGGCTTTGGATTGATAGCTGAAAGCTGTCAAAAGATGCCCCTCCGTGGCCAGCTCTCATATAAGGCTTTTGATCAGCTGATCTGTGCTGGTTCACCAAGAACATCACGTGAATGCTTAATGCTTGTGAGGAGTGAGATCTGATTGTCCTGGTGCTGGTGTCTGCACAATAGCAATCGGGCAACCATCATATAGGCTATTAAAATAGTTGTACACACACACACACGCACTTTTGACTCTGTAAGGCCTCAAGCCTCATCTCATATTTGCTTTGTTCTTGTCTATCTGTATTTCTTATGTGCTCATACACCAAACGTGCTATTGAATTATTTAATATACTGTACAGCATGTGCATGTGTGTACTGGATGTATACATATGTATCAATGACTTAAGAACCCAATCCTTGATTCCCTATTTTAGGTGTTTCGCAGAACCAAGCCCTAGAATTCCTATAGAAGCCCTATATAGAACCCACTTTAGTGATACTTTGACAACCACTAGCAACCAACTAGCAACTAGTAATCGAACAACATGCTAGTAACCACCCATAATCCTCTACCAACTATACAGCAGCGTCCTGGCTACCCAAATGTACCGCACACGTCCTGGGGTGCGTTTCCCATGCTAGCTAGTCACGACTGATACCCGAACACAGTCGCATCCATCATTTGAACTACATTAGTTCAACAATATTTGGCCATTGTTAATAGCATCATACGCATGGGGTGGAGTAATAACTTCTGCAAATTATTTGATTCGAGATCTCTGTGAGATGCTGCTGTGTTCAACATGGCACCTGATAACTAATTAACCATTTTTTGCTCGCTGTAATTTTGCTTTATTTAACATTTGATTCATCGCGGGTTCCCTCTTATGTCATACTCTGGGGTTCCCTTAGACATTTATGCACATGCATTCTTCAAAAACGGCGCTTATTGAGAGTACGCAAAATGCATTGATGTTTAGATAGAATGGAAGATATAGATTGTACTGCATGTTAGCTTGCTTATTGTGCCCAAGAGCATAATTTAAGTCCATGGGCCAGTTTTACTAAACAGGGCAAATTAGCGCGAGAGTGTAATTCCAAAACAGCGCCGATGGGCATGGACATTTCTGTGAGTGATTTACTGACAACATGCAAATTAAAGAGCACAGACGCAACATCTCATTTCCATAATGACCAACGCAATCTACCAAGCACAGCGCAAATTAGCGTAAGGATATGTACAGATTCGTAAAATGTGTTCTTCTGGCATTCCAAATTAATATGCAAGGAAAACATCCTCTCCCTTTTATCCCATGCTCTCTGTTCTCTGCGGTGCCTCCTCCTAGCAACAATAATTGCAGCCATTTCAAGCGCAAAATACTTTCAGACATGCTTTTTTTGGGCGTTAAACAATGACACATATATCAGTAATTTGACGAGCACAAACGTTAGTAAATCGCGTTGGGTGAATCATTTTAATACTCTCCTCCCATAAATTTTGCATCTGAAAGGGCAACTCCTACAAAGGCATATTCAATAAGGTCAGGGGCAAAAATAACTGTGTCCATGCCTTTTCAGCACTAATTCTATACTGCGCATCTATAGTAAATACTGACAGCACTATTGTAGCTGTTATTAGTAAAACTGTTAGTAAATCTGGCCCCAATATGTCTTATTAACAAGAAACTATGCTTCTAACCACAGGCCGAGAGCTGTCGTTTTAAGTTTGCGACACTGTTTACGAATGTTTGTTTGAACTATGGTTTCGGGAAACACTGAATCATTGAACCATGTTTGTAATGATGGTAACTTGTGACCATAGTTGGCTAATGATACTTTTGGTAAACACACCCCTGAAAACTGAAGCTAAAACTTTTTGATTGCCATCTAGTGGCTAGATGCAGTATAGGTCATAAATCCTGCCCTCTCCATGTAAACCAATTAATTGCGTGTGAGCCAAACAAAAAAAATCGAATCACACTTCAAAATACATTTTTCCCAAAGATGCTTTCCAACATATTAGGTAGCTCTCATCACGCTGATGTATATTCAAGTGTTTGTTTGTTTTTTTCTGATACATTTGTTTTTAGTTAGTTATTTGATGCAATAAAAATGGGGCGTGGTGTTATGATTGTGAGCTTGTGATTGGGTCTGCGGGAGTGTGGGCGGGACTTTGATAGAGCAGCTCCAGCACATAATCACTATTTCACAGACTCCTGCTCCAAATTACTTCATCAACATAAGATGACAACAAACATACTGGAACATTTAAGCTTTTCCTTCCCACTTTGGAAGGAAGTTTTTTTTGCAGGTAATGGACGCTTCCAAAAAAAGTATTTTAGAATATTAACACTTGGGAGACTCCAAACGACCCTTTGTAACCAATGACACATACAATGCTGTAATTCTTGAATGCTTTATTGTACAGTCATCATTTTGGGCTCTAATGAAAGGTTACACTTAATTCTTGAATGCTATTCAGTTTCTCATCCAGATTCACTGTCAATAATTGCTGACACATAGTAACTGAAGCATAAACACATTATAGTGACATTTATTTATAGAATCCAAAATGTGTACACTTTTAAAATTACATATATATTTATAATTTATAATCTAAATACATTTTTTTCCTATATTTCTATTTCTGTACATAGTACATTATTTAATTTGTGTTTTTTTTCTTATATTGGTGTTATATTGCATCCCTACTGTGTTATTCCTATGTATGTCTGTACTATCATGCATGTCTGCATTATGTCAACAAAAAGTGGTCTGATAAAGACACTGATTGTACATGCTGTGTTTATTGTATCTTAAAATGGTTACAAAGTTGAAATCACAAGAATCTCAGCTTTCCATGGATATATGACATGTTCAACTTTTTGTTTTTTGAGTTTTTGTGTCTGACGACTTTACCCCGTCACTACTTGGTGTCCCGCCGGCGGGACGGCTGGATTCTTAAAGGGTTAAGTGTAAATTGTTGTAATATGCTTTTGACTCGCGAATGTAATGCTCAGTTAACTGAAATGAACCAGGCTTGATGACTTATGCAGCCTACAAATGCGATATCCGCAGGATGCAGCCTTCCGTTTGAGAAACGGCCTATGACGAGCAAGCACCACTCATTTGTGTGTCTGTAGCAGACAGTGTTCCAAGTGACAGCGCCTCCGTCTGACAAGCCCTCATTGATTTTTAAGGCTCCTGTGAGCTGGATTGACCAGCCCCGTGGCCCCTCTAACTTTACAACATATTTATGGGGCCACGGAGGGGCCTTGCTGCCTGCCGAAAGTGTCTATGTGACAGAATCCACGGAAAGGAAATCAATCCCATCACATCTCAACCCGAACATCATCGCAACCCTTTTTGCCCTCAGCAGTCCTTCCTTCTTAGCATGATTTTACACAACAACACGGCATCACGTGTAAGGTGACGCATGCAAGCGCAGAAAAACAGCCCACATTTGCACTCGCTCTCTCCTGTTCATGCACACACATGGGATCTTGACTGGCACGCGTCTCTGGGGAGAGAGTTTCTCGCAGCTGTGCCCCGCGACTGCTCGAACCTGGGCACGTTTCATATCGCCTGCTTCAAAAACAACAGCTCAATGTTGATCCCTCAAGTCTAGCATAAGGTGTGTGTTGATGAGGCTACGCAAACAAGCTTAAATTGGAGCCTGTCCTCTTTTATTCGGTGTGTGTGTGTACATCACGCCTCAGGTGACATGTCTCCATGGCGACTTCCGGCCTTGATAGAGAAAAAAACCCAATTAGTGGGAAAGCTGTTGATTGGTTTGAGGCAGTAATTAACGCAGGTGATGTTAATTAGGTCCCAAGAAACCAGTTACGCTGTTTTGGGAAAGCATGTGAGCGTCTGCGCGTGTGTTTGTGTGTGCATGTGCATTCTAAAGATGGAAAAGTGCCAGATTAAAAAAAGAGAAAAGCTTCTAATATTATTCTCTGATACTTTATTGCTGGTGAAAGTTGCAGGGGATTTTAATATGCATGCAGGGTCCCTTGTGAACGACGCTTGGCGTTGGGAAGTAGAATAATTGAACTCGGCTGATTATGGAAACGGGGACAACCTGAGCGGAGAGGTGTTCCTGTCATCGGTGAAAGAGAAAGAAAGAGAGCAGTAGATGAGATGGATTAAAGGTTATTTAATGTGTTTGTTTAAAGCAAAGAGATTCCACTGTGTCTTATAACTTCCAGGCTGACAGAAGTGTTTCCCCGTTCTCCTTGGTTTAAATTACGGCACTCTTTTACAGACATGCAGCCTAAAACTGGGACTGTCTTTGGAAACGAGCCTTTCCATTTAAAACAGCCCATAAAAAAATGCTTTTTCAATTATAAAATTATCATAAATAATGTCTAATTTCAGAATTACATACATTTATATGCACTACACCATTCTAAAGTTTGGGGTCAGTAATTTTATTAAAATAAATTATTACTTTTATTCACTAAGAATACATTAAATTGTTCAGTAGAAGTGACAGTAAAGTCTTTTAAATTGTTACAAACTAAATATTTCAGTTTCCACAAAAATATTTAGCAGCACAACCATTTTTAACCTGAGTAATTTGGGGTCAATAAGATTTTTTTAAAACAAATTATTGTTATATAAAGTTTGGGATCAGTAATTTTTTAATGGAAATTATTATTTTTTACACAGAGAATGCATTAACTTGATCAAAAGTGACAGTAAAGGCTTTTACATAGCTACAAAATATTTTTATTTCAAATAAATGCTGTATTTTTACATTTCCATCCATCAAAGAATCCTGAAAAATATACATAATAAAAAAATGAAATAAAAACAAATATGTGACCCTGGACCAAAAAAGTTGTAGGTATATTTGTAGCAATAGCCAACAATGGGAACGGGTCAAAATTATCCAATTTTAACTTTTATGTCAAAAATCATTAGCATATGAAGTGAAGATCATGTTTCATGAAGATGAAGACAGAAAAGATTCTGGAGTAACAGACCATAACAACATAAACCATACATCATACATCAATGGAAAGCTGAATATTCAGAAAATGTACTTTTCCATCACAGGAATGATACGTATATATTCTAAAGTCTATTATAATAGATCATGGTTATTAATATTAGTAGTTTTTATTCAAATAAATGCAACCTTGGTGAGCATAAATAACCATAGTAACGTGATGTTACCTACCCTGAAAGACAGAGACCACACTAACTGAGTACTTCAGCATTAACATTTACTCACCCCTTGTGTCAAAACAGCATTGGACTTCAACAACATTCATTTTGTGGACAACAAAATATATTAATAACATATTAAATTAGCAACATATTAAATTATAACATAATTTTCAATTTTGGATACATAATCCAAAATAACAAATTGAAGATCAGAACATCCTCTTTACATGTCCTGGACACACAAAGATGCTGAACATATGATCTGTTTTGTAGAGTTTGATTCATTGTAATGTAAAGACAGTTGTGTGGTGGTGGATCTTATAGAGGCCCTCGGCCAGCTTTTGTGAAGTTTGTGAGATGCATTTGAGAGCAGCAAACATCACCTTTCCCGAGTGTTGTTGTGCTGTGTGAGGCTTGCACAAACATCTATTCCCTTCAGAGACTTCAGTGTTCAAAAACAGCACGAGTGAGTGAGGAAAACAAGGTGCAGACACACACACATTCTCTCTCTGAGATGACTGATAGCGCCCACAAGGGCCAAGATGCTCGCTCTGGCCTTATGTTTTATTAAGTGCACTGCTAATGTTAAATCACATCTTTACCTGCTATAAATAGACACTATGATTAATAGTTAATTTATTAGAATAAATAGAATAAATCAATGGATTTTAGTCATTATTTTATTCATTTTAACTATTAACTACCAATATCAAAGCACATTTCCATTCAAACGTTTTAAAGAAATTGACATTTTTATTCATGAAGGAATGCTTTAAATTGAGCAAACGTGACAGTGACATTTATAATGTTGCAAAAGATTTCTATTTCAAATAGAAATTCAAATAAAAAAAAAGTATAACAGCATTTCTTAATCAGAAATGTTTCATAAGACTGGAGTATTTATGCTGAAAATTCAGCTTTGTTTCCAAGGAATAAATATATTTAAAAATGTATTGAAACAGAAACAATTTAAATTGTAAGAATATTTCACACTATTAAGTATATTTGATCAAGTAAATGCAGCCATTTAAAAAAAACATTAAAGAAATCTTACAGATGGAAAGTAGTGTATATTTCAACCTTTTTCAAACAAAGGATTGTGACTTTAATATATTTAAATACTTTCTTATGATGCATACTGTACATTGCAAAGCCATTAAAATAAACAGTTAAACAGTTCTGAATAATATTGTAATTTTACATTTGAACATGGAAGGAAAAGATTGCCTGAACTGTAGTTTCTTAGCTTGGGTTGATAATATTTGTAATAATCGGCAGACCCCTGTAGTTCCGCAGCGGACCCCTGTTGAAGAACTGGGAGCTACTGTAGTTTTACCTGTCTTTACTGTAGGCACTATGAGAACTAGATTTGCATTTCCAAAAGAAAAAGATGTGCTTAGAAGTCGAAAGAAGAGTAGTTTTAGGTAAGATTCTTGTAGTCTCTGGTTTTGCATGAATGCAATTGGTTTTTTGCACGTCTTTTTCTTGTAATTTGACAATATCTTTGCAGTATGTGTTTAAATTGATGCAAGAAACAACAACAGCAAAACAATATTTTGAATTAATTAGATGCAAGAAAAAAGCCAATCAGAATGTAATATGCACACTGTATGTAACATTAAGTAACAAGTAATAATGCAAATTTAAAGAGATTTTTATCCTTCAAAGTACTTTAAAAGTATAAAATGATATTACACCTAAAGCTCAGATTATCTCGCAAAAGTTAGAATGACAAAAATAAAATAATTCATGGACAAGAACAGAAATATCATGGTTGAGGAATAAATAGAGTGCTCCCTTACAAACAACTCTAAAGTTATGAATGATTTTGAATGTCTAACTGCTAAAGACATGTTTGATAGCTCACCATCTCTCAGTTTTCTGTAAATCTTGCATCATTAGCGTGAGTAACGTGACACACGTTTTGATCTGTTTTCATACAGCCCAAACCGCCGCATGGTGTGTTTGTCAACTCATTTTCCCGAATACATCTGTTCTGTAATCATCATCCACTTTCTAGAATATGTGTTTATATTGACTGGATAATTAAGCAGTCATCGTTCCATGAATATGTGACAGTTGTCACAGTATTCTCGTAAGAGCGTCTACGACAGATCGCCAGCATGCCAACTTGGCATGGATCTGAACGGTGGCAGCATTATACCTGGCAGGGATTGACGTTTTCCTGTCGCGTATCGATATTTCCTGCAGCAGAGGTGGCTCATCTTTGATCACCGCCGGGACGCTAATTAAAAGGAATGATGCTGTCTTGAAGAGAGCAGTTTTAAGACAGAGGCCTGACAGCATCTCCTCTCTTTCATTCAAGCCGTGAAGAGTTTTATCAGAAAGAAAAGCAGCTTGTCAGTAACAAAAGACTTCTTGTTGCAGCAGGAGATAAACAATTCTGAGGATGTTCAAGAAACTGTGAAGGAAAGACAGATGTTCTCATAAATGTGCCTCTGATGGACCTTAGGACCTCTTTAGATTTACAGTGCATGGTGAAGTTACATCATCCAAAGAAACATCATTGTAAATGATCTTATTAATATTCATAGGTATTTGTTTGCAAAGTGCACACAAACTTTATCTTTAGATTTAAATATAAACTGATATTTAAATATATACTGATATAAGGACAAATGCTGTCAAAGTATATGTCTAGAAAATAATTTGGATTATTTAATGATGGGGATTTTTTTAATCCCATTTTAAAGCAATACATTTATTTAATGACTTCCATTAAATAAATTTATATGAATGTTAGCATTTTAAAAGCACATTTATTAACATAAAGAATATAATATGTACTGTATATATATACATGTATATATGACCCTGAACCACAAAACCAGTCATAAGTGTCAATTTTTCGCCATTGAGATTTATACATCATATGAAAGCTGATAAATATTGATGTATGGTTTGTTAGGATAGGACAATATTTGGCCGCAAATCTGGAATCTGAGGGTGCAAAAAATATCTAAATATTGAGAAAATCGCCTTTAAAGTTGTCATCACTAAACATTAAGCATATTAGGTATACAATGATATGAGTTTTCAGTGATAATTTAAAAATTATAAATCATAATGAGTTTTTTTTGAGGCATACAATGTATATTTGGCTATTGCTACAAATATACCCCAGCGACTTAAGACTGGTTTTGTGGTCCAGGGTCACACACATTTATGTGTGTGTGTGTGTGTGTGTGTGTGTGTGTGTGTGTGTGTGTGTGTGTGTGTGTGTGTGTGTGTGTGTGTGTGTGTGTATGAATACTAATAAGACCATGTTGATGATTCTTCCTACAATCTAAAGATAAGTATATTCTTATAAACAGCTTTGGCTGTGGTAATGAGTATCTGAAGCCAAAACGTTTTGAGGTGTCAATCACAAAGAGGTCTTCAAAGTTTTAAAAGCTATACATCATCACATAAAAGCATTTTAAAGCTCAAACCACAAGGGTCAAGGCAGAATTGTTTTCATTTTTGGACATCGGTATAACTCACTTCCAGGATTCTGGGTGGTTGCTAGGGCGTTGCTAGGTGGATGTTTATCGTCTCTGGGCTTTCCTCAACAAGTTGATTTGAGTTCCCATTAACGTCTGTAGGATGAATTACACTGTGAAGTTTAATAGGGTTAAAGGTTTATCCTCACCCTAGTATGAGCATTAGTAACAGTGATGTTTTTCTAAGCAGGCACCACTATTAATTCATAAGCCATCTCCCTGTTCTCACAAAGTCGTTTGACTGCTTGTTACAGGTCTATCAACAAGACAACTTCATATCTGGTGCTCTACGTAGTGTGGTCCTGTTAGAAAAGATTTTAAGAGCAAATACGATGCCAAATCAGGTACACCTGAATGTGCACTACTTGACAAGTCTGCCTTCTCAAAGCCTTTATCTTTCTCAAACCAGTTCATTTATTTATGATCCTGTGAGTGGGAACAAAAACGAGGCGATGGCAAGGCAGCTAGCAGGAGCGTTTGATTGCGTCTGATGGTAGGAGCATGGCATCTGCTCCCGCGCCACAGTCAGGGAGCTGTCAGCCTTCCCCGGTGTAACGTGTGTGTGTTTGTATGACAGATGCACACGTGTACACACAGAACACACACACACACACACACTTTCTCTTCAGACTTCTGCAGTCACTGATACCTGTCAGAACCCTCCCCGGGCTTCACGACGACTTGAAACGAAGCGTTTTCCCCGTTGCTCTAAAACACACTGTTGGCGGAGAGGAGGAGGGCCTTTTGTTAACAGGGATTTTGGCTTGCTGTCACATATCATCCTTCACCAGGAACCTGAGCAAAGAGGAGAGGAAGAAGCAGGTAGAGTGCAAAACAGGACGAGAGAGCAGCTTCACTCCGTTTCCCCCCACCCCCTCTCTCTCTCTCTCTCAAAAGACATATAAGGTGCAAGGTGTCAGCAGTATCATCATTATATGGAGTGCTGCTTAATCTTGCTGATGCTAAAGATAAATGGCTAGCGGTTTATAACAAGCCAGCGTGGCGTATTAGGACGTATAGAATATTTTTGTCCGCGCGCCTCAGCATTTCTCGCTATATGATTCTGTAATGTGCGCTGAGCTACCTGAAGTACTGAGCAAGCACTGCACGCCGATGCCTATTTTTGGAGTGCCTAGTAGAGAATTTTATGTGCCGTACGGTCAAGTTCCTCTTGTTATGCTCAGCATCGGTGCCTTCCCAGAAACAAATCTCAATTAGCAGGGTTGGATAGGCCTCTCTCTCTTTCTCGCTCAGACTTCCTCCGTTATTTCCACTGAGAAGGGTGCAACGAGGACAACATTTCCCTCTTTGCAAACAACATGACCGGCAAGCTTTTGCATGCAACAGTAATAATTAGATCTGCCCTAATGAGCCGCCAAACACGCACGCACGCATACGCACACACATGGAGTAATGAGCAAGCAATAAGACCGTAATTCAGTGCTGTGGTAGGGGGTGTAACGTGTTTTCCTGGATCTGGCCTGGGCGCTTTTAAAGGGATAGTTCACCCCGAAATAAAAATTAAAAATCAAATGACACTCTAAGAAAAGTCTGTAAAAATATGGCCCAGTGCCCATATAGATACAAATTCTCATTGAAAATAGCAAATGGAATGAAACTCAAAAGTAGGTTTTGCTTTGCAACAAGTCAGCTGTACATCTATAATTAAATATGGCACCATTACTGTCATTTTTTTTCATACGTCAAATAAAGCTCAGAAATGGCTTCAGAACACTTGAAATACAGTGAAAAGGTCACATGATTTGCATTCCCGCTTCACTTGTTGAAAATACAAATGGAAGAGTGGCCTCTAAATTGTTAAAAAATTTATCTTTTTTGTTACATGGAAGGAAAAAGTGTTATGGGTTTGGAATATGAGTGTGAAGACTTCTGATTTGAGTACTAATGGCACACATTCAATACATTGGGCTGATGGTACAGTCTTCCATATGGATAATCTTGGAATTGGAGTTTGTTTAGGCTTTTGGATCAAAGCAGAGGATGCACATGCATGAACACACATATGCACCCAAGTCGTACTGCGTATCATAATGATCTCACACGCACGCGTGGACTCATTTGAATGTAAGAACACACACTAAATAAGGGGTTGATAAAAGGCAGCAGGACTGTGTTTTCATATTTACGGTTTCAATAATTAAAGTGCATAAATTTGGGGGCTGCTTTAGTTCTGATTAATTATTCATTAACAACATGTTAATTGCATCCGCTTTCTGAATATTTAACAAAATGCAAAAACAAAAGGGGAAAGCGAACGAGCTCTGCATCAATGTTATGAATATTCAAGAAGTTAATGAACAAAAGCCGAGAACGGAACAGAAACAAAGATGTGTTTTGAGGGAAGAATTCAGCATCCTGGGCAGGATTAGACCGTTTGAAAGATAAGTAATCTCCAAGACGACATTCGGCATTTCCATAACAATCGCGAAAGAGAGAGAAGAGAGATAGAGGAAGGACTCAAAGATGAGCGGTCGTCATATGAGCCGTATTCAAAGTGACTTCAGAGTTGGAGGTGACCTGAAATCTCTGAGAATAAGAAAGTGTTGAACTACACCCAATGCGGTTCTATTGGTGAAATGCATCTCAAGTGCTGCCATGGCGGGAGTTTGCTGTGAGTCATGTAATGTCTTTGACTGAGAATACAGACTAGTGTTTGGCATTTAGCAGTAGGTGTGGTCTACGAATGGTAATGGTGGTGTATCAGTGGCGGCTGCTGGTCTTTCAAAGAGGGGAAGCTCATTTTCGGCCAACATCATAAAAATGTACCATTTATTTATACGTAAATTCTGCCCAACATTCCTTTTAAAGAAAATGCTCTAGCCTACTGTATGTATGAATGAATGAATGAACAAACAATCTAAAAAAAGATATTAAACTCGAAATATGGGAATTAGGTTGAACTGAAACAAGGAATGTGGTGTATAATTGTGTGAAATGTATGATGAAAGTTGGCTAGCAATTTGGCCAAGCAAATACCAAGAAATAGGTTGCAGCAGTTTGTCTTTCGACTACACTTGCAAAATCCGCGATGGGACTGAGCTCGAATAGCTTCAGCGTCAGCGACTTTTTATAGTACAAAATCGCTGTCAATCAAAAGGAGATGCAGTCTTTCGACAGACCCTCCAATCATCACGCAGAAGCCCGGAGTCCAGGCCAGCCCACTCCTCCATTCACCCCCAGAGACGCTGAGCGTCCGTGGGCGGGACATAATCGCAGCATTTATCCAATGACCATCTAGTTTCGAAGCACTGAAAAAAACTTTTCAAATCAGCCCCATTGAAGTCAATGGACGCTAGGCTTCAACAGGGAAATGCACTGACGCTACGGGAATGTATGATAAGCAAATCGAGTCAGCCGACCTGCTATATGTAGCTGATTCTGAACCAACTCGTCTTCGAGATGAACGTGTTTTAATGTTAACACAATAGTGCATATTTGACCATTAATTTTTTGCCATTATAGGGGGAGCCGAGCTTCCCTTGCAGTCTTAAAGAAATCCCCACTGTGGTGTATAAGTGACTGATGGGGTCTGGTGGACTTTGACATTTCCCCGCATAGATAAGCATCACCTGTCCATCAATGCTAGAGCGATCAGAATGCCACCTGTCAATCATCCCCTGTCATGCACACTAATGCCTGTTACTTTGGTAGCAGATGCATGCTCACATGTGTTTGTCATAACCACCTCCTGAATGCAACCTGATCGGACAATAATAAACTAGTCTGTTACTGTAGCACTGTTTATCCTCACACCACCAAATGTTTCTATGGTAACACAACAAGTGAAATGATGTAAGCAAACCCTTTTACTTACATAATCGTGCATATTTCCATGTAAAAAGAGGCAGGCAGAAATGTTCAAATTTGGTTCCTTCCACATCTGGCACAATCTCTACCAAAATGTTGAATGAATATGTGCGTAATATGACATTTAATATAATAAGATATATAATAATACGCATATAAAAATTTCCATAAGGGAACATTCTCACAACTTTCAAAACAACGTTTTGTAAGTGTTAGCACAAAGCGCTCTTATGGAACATTCCTATAACTTTATTCATATTTGATATATATTCTCATAACATTGAGAGAAAATGTTCTTAGAATATTAAAAATAAATGTTCAAATAATGTTATGCTTTGGGTGAAAGTAAAGTTAGTAAAATGTTGTAAGAAATATTTTAGGAGCGTTTAAATAATGTTATAATCATGACAAGAAAACTCAACATTTTAATGTTTTTGAATATTACATTTTGCATGAAAATAACATTAATAGAATGTTGTAAGAAACATTATCGCAGCCTTTAAATAACATTGTAATCACGACAAGAAAACTGGATGTCAATGTTTTAGAAATATTTCAAAACAATGTTACAACAATGTTTTGAAATGCTAAATTTGTCACCTTGAATATATTTAATATTAATGTAGTGTAATTAATGTAATATTAAGTGAACCCAGTTAATTGATATGCTTTAAACTGTAAACTGCATAGCATTCTTTTGCATTAGCATCCAGCTAAGCATCATTACAGCCTGTAGCACCTAGCAAGAAATGTGTGTGAACAAATATAAATTGTTCTCAGAAACTTAGTGCAGCTTAATTCCCTAGTTCACTTTGTGTTCTCATCCCTCAGGCTGTAGGAGAAGGGGACAGGAGGAGACCCATCAGGGATGACACCCCGTATAAACACATTAACTGCTGTGCTAGAGTAGCCTTCTTTCAACAAGCTCATTAGTGTCACTTAATTAAAACGGCAGCTTTTGACTTTGATGCAAGAGGAAGCGGTGGTAAAAAGGTGCCCATTATGGAAGTGGAGCACACAGAGACACGTAGCATGCATTCACGCAAACATACAGCAACGGCTTTGAAGGAAAGAAAGATGTTGGGAAACAAGGAGTAGTGGAATAAAAGAAGAGGTCATTTTTCTGGTGATGGATTGCGGTACATATGGACTCGAATTATACCTGTTTCTTGCAACGTGCATAAAACATTATTAAATGCACAGCAACTTTGCATAAGCCAAATTAATCAGCGTCTACGTTCGCGGAGGCAAATCACGACCTGAGCTTATTGATCATGGTTTTGTTAGAGCAGTGCTTTCTTAAGAGCAAAAGACTTAACTCAGCGAGGCAGCGTGTGGAACGCTCTCGTCTGTATGGATGGAGAAAGAGAGAGAGAGGCAGCATCGAAATACAAGCCCCCATTCTGCACTAATTAAAGCTACAACTCCTGAAATGCCATAATAACTGTTAATTATGGGCTCTGCTTTTTTCAACGTAATTTGCTAATTAGTCGCTACATTGGTGTGGCGTCTCCGGCTGGTTATTGGCAGGGCTGAGCGACAGCTACTTGTGACTGGAGTGTAAATGACACCATTACGAGGTCCAGCAGCACTAGCGACCTGCCAGGAAACACTTAATTGCTTCTAGAACAATCTGGCAAAGAGGAAGACCTTTATTCCATTTTCAACGTCCAAAGATTCGACTCTTCTGTCTGTAAATTTAGCTATTACTTTGCAGTATTTCTTGTCTTTAATTACTTGTCTACTTGTGGTTCTTGTTTTCCATGGTGTGGATGTTGTGAGCTTTACATCTTATGCTTAAATGTAAAATTTTACAGCTTGTCTTGACGCGGTAGCTAATGAGATATTAAAGACCACTTGAAAGAACAATTGTCAATTTGTATATTGTTATTAAGAATGTACTTGTTCTTTTTAATTCTTCTTTATATTATTTGTGTTTTTTTGTTCTGTCACTGTCATTCTGTTGCACTGCGGTAGCTTCTGTCACGAAAAACTAATTCCTCGTATGTGTAAACATACCTGACAATAAAGCTCATTCTGATTCTGATCTGATTCTGAAATGGTCTTCAGAGAGCTGTATTCTTTCCTGTTATACATACACTATATTCCCAAAAGTATTGGGTCACCCCTTCTAATGAAAAGGTTTGACTGCTTTAGTAATTTCTTTTAATGTTTAAGCATATAATGTTTCTAGGGAATTGTGTGCTTCTAATTTTATAGCAACAGTTTGGACAGGACCCTTTTCTATTCTAACATGACAGTGTCTCTGTGTATAAGACAAGAATCAAAGAGAAATGATGATTCAGTCAGTGTGGAAGAACTTGACTGGTCTGCAGAAACCCAGCTGAACACCTCTGGTGTGACTTTAAATGCAGACCTTGAGACAAAAACTCATCACCAAACACCAATGACTTGTACATTCATTATATGGACAAAAGTACTGGGACACCCTTCTTTAGAGGAGAAAAAGGCACTTCCAAACTGTGGCAACAAAGATGGAAACATAATTCATGTACTTAAAAATTGTATTTCCACCTCTGTTGCAACAGTTTTGAAGTGTATGAAATTACTGTACCCATATGTACAAGTCATTGGTGTTTGGTGATGAATTTTTGGCTGAACTATAGGTATTTGGGGAGTGTTTTATTAGACAGCAATATGTACATGCCTCTGTGATCTGTGATGCCATTATATTGTTTGGCCCATTTCCCAAGATGAAAAAGCAATTTAGTGAATTTATATGATATCAGTACTCACAGAAATTGTAATCTCAACTTTAATTTTAATTTCATGAGATCTTTTATCTGACCCTTGTGTAAGTGTTTTTAAACAGAAGATATCGGTACACATTTTGGTACACAAACAGTGTCTAGTCGGGTCTTGCATCTGTTGTACTTCCTCAGATTTTATGAACATCTTTCTCATCCGATTGCTGTGCCTAAAGAGCTGAGTGTTAGCGATCTGAACATTTCCTGGTTTGTGCTCTTCCATTTCCCAAACAGATGATCTCACCATACATGTGTTTCCACCCTGTTTCTGTTTTTATAATGCTGGTGAGATTTATTTAGAAAGAAAACTGAAAAGCCCCTCCAGCTTTGCTTTCGTAATGTATTTCATGTTGTGACAGCCTCTTTAATGTGTTGTAACTGTAAGCCGTCTCCATCTGTGTTACTTTACACCTTTGGAGATCTTTACAAATGTTATTCAGATATTTGCTTTCAAAGCACATGGCTTAAAATTAACTGCATAATTAACTAATCAACATTTTCTTGTTTCTCTTCCTCTCTTTCATGTCCCGTGGGTCTTCACTGCAATTTGCACAAACAGGTAGGAGCACATTTGTTTCTTCGCATTTGAAGCGCTCAGGATGAGTTTATAGATTGTTGGGTTTGGGAATTTGATCTGTGTAGCTTCTTTATAACTAAAGGGTTGGCGTCTGTTATATGTAAATGATCCCGCATTTCATTTTGAGCTATAACGCAGCCGTCATTTTGACGAACGTTGGGGCAAATTCAATGAACAGTTGTGCCACTTTTTCGCCCAGCTTTTTCAACGAGAAAACCCCTGGGTTTTGTTCGCTAAACACCCACAATCCAATGAGCTGACCGCATAGGGAATGGTACCCTGCAAATTTGCGTTAATCAAAACTTGTGTGCTAAAATGATGTAGACAGCTCATAAAAAAATGAATGCATAATCAATTGTACTAAAAACTCGATGATGATGTATGCGATTCAATGATGACGTCAGCACACACGTTGCTGTCTTTGGCAGTCAGGAATGAGGTCACCTACTGTGAGGGTGGCGGTTTGCTTTTTCTGCTTTCTTTATGGTTTTTTAATGACTCCCTACAAATTCCTGCAGAGGACGGGGTGAAAGAGGGGGGTTGCGGAGGGGTCGGCTTTGCCCTGATTAACTCAAACATCACCTCAGTGGCTGGCCTATCAAATCAGCCGGTATATTCGTGGCCTAGGCCGTTCTCCTAGGGTTCATTAGACGGTGTAATCAATAATGAAGGGGTCCTCCCTGCCGCCCATGAACAGTCACGGTGCCGCCGTTTCCCCCGTCTGCCTCCCCCCCCCACACACACTGGCCCCAACCATCATCCCATCATCCTGTTAATCAAATTACTCCTGAACCAAAATTGACAGTTTTCATTAATTATAAAGGATTATTCTAATTGCAATTCAAATTTATTCATTTAGAACAGACGGCGTTCAGTAATATTTCAGCGCATTTGCATATTAAATGGAGAGGCTTGGTTATTAGGTATGCTAATGTATGCATATTTCCTTATTTTGAACGGGTGGGCCATATGCGGCAGCGGTGCGCAAGGCAGGTGAGGAATCTCCAACACGTTTAATTTGTTTGACAAACACGACGGGGGCCGCAAACACGTCCTCTGCCACCCGTCCGTTCGCTCTCCTGCCTCCTTCCCAGTTCTCGGCGAGAAAGGCACCCCCGTCGCGTCAGCTGGTGCGAAAACCGGCATGGGTGACGCCGGCGCGGCAGAGGGGGCTCCTAGCGCGCCGAGTTTGTGTGTGAACGTTGATGAACAGCTTTGCCATTACATCATTTTAACCCTTTTTATCTCTCCGGTTTTCGGTTTGACCCTCAATTTGTAGAGGACACCGGTATCGTGTTTCAAAAGAGGGCGTCTGAGTGGTTTGTTTTTTGATATGGCTCCCCCTCCACCCCAAGCCTCTTGTCTTTTTTTAAAAAGCTGTGATCCTGTCATTAGTCGACATGTCTGTGATGAAATCAGCCCTTTAAAAATCCTTAAAGCTCCTGTCGAGCTTGCAGATTTTCAAGGTCGTTCAGTGCGAGTGGGAACTGGGAAAGCGGAAAGAGGGGAAACTCTCATAAAAAACAAAACAAAATTCAATCTCATCCGCTATTGCCAGGTAACCAGAAATTAATTTAGGAAAAGGGTACCTTATTTTACATATTGAGATACTGTATTGAACATAACAGCATAACCCCAAGCATACCCCAAACCATATAGACTCCTAATGCCTCTCCGTTCACTTTGTCATGTTTTGATACAACGTTTTTTCTATTTTACTGTAATATACAAATAAGTATTTTAACCAATACTACTACTAATAATAATTGTTATTATTATTATTGTTGTTGTTTATTATATAAAATCTAATAATTGTATTAATAATATTGAGTTGAGTTTTCTTTTCTATTTATTGTGTAATAAAATTTGTCTTCTAATCAAATAATAGTAATAATAAATATTTAGTATAGTTCAACAAGCCATATAAAAAAATACCATTCTCTGTGACATTCTCGCTATTCACTTTTATATTTAATGCTTAATATTTAAGCATAAGAAAGAAAACCTGGTGAAATCCACTTGAAGTGTGCATGTGCTTAGCCGTGTTTGCAATCTTCCCAACTATGCTTCATTGTTCAGTGGCTTGGCCGAAAGTAACAGAATATAAGGTTGCATGTAAATACAGTAACATTCTGTCACATTGAGTCCTAACTGCTCTATTTATCACTGTCAGCTGTGGAGACTGTATCTATATATGTAAAAATGAGCCCCTCCGCTGGGTTTGTGACTCCTGTGGAAACCCCAGCAAAGGCAGAGCGGGCCCCGAAGCCTGTCAGATTGGCCCCTGCTGAAATTAATGAGGTGTAGACCACAGCAAGACTGGCCTATATTGTCAGCATTCATAGTCAATGTTTGAGACTTATCTTGCTATATGACGTCCTGTTTTTTTTTTTTTACCGCCTTGCAGTTTTCATATTGGAATCTCCATGACGTGTGTTAAGAAATGGGTTACATGGGATTCAACTTGTTCTGAGCTCTAAATGTACTACAGAAACAGCACAAAACAGTTGTTCTTATGTCATATTACTGTATATTGTTGCCTCGCAACCAAGCCAGCTGAGACACTCTCTAAAAATCACAGGGAAATCTGATTCATTTTATGCTGATGCTAAACAACTAATAATATATCTTGGTTTTACTTAAATAATGAAGCTAATGTAGCTTCCCCAACACTGCTAAAGACAGAAATCCACAAATCTATTATTCTGTGATTTTGATACATTTTTTATCAAATCCTCCCTGCTGTGTCAGGGCTCATCCGCGTCCTGGTTGGCCCATTAAAGCAGCGGTTGACCGTTCCCGTGCAGGTCCAGCGGAGGTGGAGGAGTGCGTTTGTTCTGAGAAATATTTAAAGATGGCAGGGTGTTACAGGACATGAGTGGTATTAGACGAGAAACATGCTGCCATGAATATTTCATGACACTGGGATGTTGTGACTAAATAAAAGATTGAACCTGAAATAGAAATGAACCAATGGCTAGGTGCTGAGGCCACTCTTCCTGTCACTCGCCTCAGACTCCACTGAGAGATGATGCTGTCATACCACCAACAGTGTGATAGTCTCATCGTTAAAGATCGCCTTTGGAACATTAACATGGACGCGTATTTCCTCATTGCTCTTTTGAAAATAAAATAAAAGTGTATAATGTAGACCAAGCCCATTTGTGGACACTGAGCTGCAAAAATGGTTCATGGTCATAATAACCTAACTCATAAAGACCATGTTTTAAACATCAGTGTGAATTACCCTGATATTCTGAGTAATTCTGTAAGTGGACTTGGCTAAAACTGATACTGATCAGTTGGAGACATAGCCGGGCAGATTATATGCCTATGCCATGACCGGATCTGAACTTTGGGTTTGTCTCATTTCGTGCCCCATTTTCCTATCTTCTCAATGTCATTTCTTGTACTTTATCCACTACTGTATCAATTAAAAACTAAACATATCAGTTTAGGACACTATTTTAGGTATTTTTTTAAATGTATTTATATTTTTATTTTTTTTTTTACTTTTAACTAAGTATATTTTTACTGTAATACAACTTACTTAATTGGTCAAAAATATAATTAAAATACAAATTATTTTATTCTATTGGCAGCCCTATTTTGTTACCATAATAAATCTAAATTTAATTTAAAATGTCAAATTATATGTACATTTTTAAGATTAAATTTTATTATAAAAATCTTACTGATTTAAAATCTTAAGTTCAATAATATTTTTAAAAAATTGAAATTAATAATCAATTTAATTAAAAATTTGAAAGTGTAACATACATAATGTTACAAAAGATTTATATTTTAAATAAATATTGTCTTTAAAAAAAAGACATGTCATGGTTTTCACAAAAATATTAAGAAGAACAACTGCTTTAAACATTGATAAAATAAGATATCAAAAAATAAGATAAGATAAATAATAAATATTTATTTAGCAGCAAATTGCCACATTAAAATGATTTATGAAGGATCATGTAACACTGAAAACTAAAAATTCAACTTTGAATCACAGGAATCAATTACATTTTAAAAATGTATTAAAATAAAAAGTTAGAAATGTAAAAATATTTTTAAAATATTTTCAGTTTTTTTTCAATGCAGTCCTGGTGAGCATAAAAGCCTTTTTTTGAAATATGAAAACATTTACATTAAAACAACTTTACTGTCTCTAAACATTTAGTTTAAGTGTATATCTTCATAATATCACGAGTAATATTTCTCCAACCCAGTATAAATGTATCTTCATACTTGAAAATATACAGCTGCATTGTATTTTAGGAATAAAATCCCTTGCATGGGGTTCACCATCCTTAGGGGTCCCTGCCATTTTTACGTTTAAAAAAAAAAAACTACAGATTTGACCCAGATTTGTATCTGGTATTTTGCCAGTTCTTAATAATAATGTCATAATCAGACTACACCTAACCAGTGTCCAAACCTACCTCTCTTCGTCTAGACTGAGAGTCTGTACTGGTCTCTGTATTATTGATGGCGGTTCAGCCTCCCCAGGGCTCTGCCATGGCTGTGCTGTTGGCACGAGACACAGAGCGCCATCTATCACCTTAAAGAGCCTGCAGGCCTGACGGGAAAGAAGGAAAGAAGGGAGTTCCACAACAAAAATCTGCCTTCTTTTTGAGTTTGAGTTGTCATTGATGTATTATAGCATCAGCGCTATTCAGAGAAAGAGGCAGTTTGTGGAAACACTAGTTTACAAATTTTACCAGGACGAAAATGAATGACATCTGTTTGCCGTCACACTGATTATTATTCCAGGCCCTCTGTGGGGTCATGACCCCTGACATCCAAAGGTCAACGCTGACCTCTCGCTACGTGATCGCTTTCCACGTCACTATTTCCTTCCTCAAATCATTGAAAAATCCAGATTTAAAAATGACTGCTGTTACTGGAAGTAGAAGGTCAAGTTGAGTGTACTGCATTATAAGATACAGCACAGTGTGATTGTTTAGATAAAATGCCATTCACGATGCCATAGAAGATCCTTTTTGTCTAAATGGTTCCATAAAGAATAAACCTTTAACATCTGAAGAACCTTTCTGTTTCACAAAAGAGTTTCTTTGTGGTGAAAGAAGGTTCTTCAGATTATAAAAAGGTAAGGAAGAGATGGTTCTTTAAAGAACCTTTGACTGAATGGTTCTTTGTGGAACCAAAAATGGTTATTCTATGGCATTGCTTGAAGAACCTTTTGAAGCACCTTTATTTTATAAAATTTGACTATGTTGTTCAGAATAATCACAATCAAAATGGCCCCGATTCTTTTGTCCTGTGGGACGACCGTGCGGCTCCAGTATCAGCTACCTGTGCTCGATGGGTGTGAGTAACATACAGCAGAAGCCGCCGCTGGATGATGTCAGTGTGTGTGAGAGTTTGGCTGCAGTCTCTGTGTACTGTCAGACAAGACCTGGTGCAGATGTAGCAGCCTGGAGGCTGTGTAACGCTAGACCTGCCTGCTCTGGTGCCCGGCTTGGGTTACACACACACACACACACACACACACACACACACACACACACACACACACACACACACACACACACACACACACACACACACACACACACACACACACACACACACACACACACACACACACACACACACACACACACACACACACACACACACACACACACACACACACACACACACACACACACACACACACACACACACACACACACACACACACACACACACACACACACACACACACACACACACACACACACACACACACACACACACACACACACACACACACACACACACACACAGTCATAACGTGGATCACTGGTTCTCGTAAAATCCCACGCTCCCCCCACCGTTATTTGCTCCATCCCAGATGGGACAACTCCCTTGCATGTAAGCACTGCATCCTTAAAAAATATATATATTTTCCTTATTGATTTTAAGAAAATACATGATATATTTACAAATAAAATATAATAAATATATAAATTAACATCTGATATCTTAAATTGAGTTTTTACTTAAAACAAGGAAGAAATGTTGATGAGGTCATAAAAATGTACTTTTACAAAGTATCACATATCTAATATATTTTTTATATATAATATTGTAATATTGTATATACTACAGTTTAGTAGACTTGTTCATGCTTTTGAAATATTTTCTGTTCACAAAGGCTGCATTTATTTGATCAAAAATTAAGTAAAACTGTAGTTTGGTGGTATATTGTTACAATTTTAAACAACTGTTTTGTATTTTCAAATGTAATAATTTCCTGTGATGCAAAGCTGAATTTTCAGCCTCATTACTTCAGTCTTCAGTGGCACATGATACTGATTGTCCGATTTGCTTTTTAATAAACAATTCAGATTATCATATTGAAAACAGTTGTGCTGCTTACTATTTTTGTTTTTCACTTGTTTCATCATTCTTTGATGTATAGAAAGTTTAAAAGAAAATATTTATTTCGTATGGAGATTTTTTTTGCAACATTATACATTAATTTACTTTTAAACTTGAATGTGTCCTTGCTGAATATAAATATTAACTTTTGAATAGTAATGTATGTAAATGCAAATCCTTTCCTAATAATGTTTATACATATTTACTGGAAAACAAAACTGTAGACAATCAAAACTCTGTGAACAATCAGATTAAGACAAATCTTCTCCACTTCGCGTACTGAATTATACCCATCACGAGCTGTATCAGTAGCACGCTACATTTCCTTGTGTTCAAAGTGCATTCCTCAGCCCATTTTTCAGCAAGATAAATATGACACAAGCCATGACTTCCCCTGAAGTAAATACTGTAAATAATAAAAGACGCTTCCCTCACGGCCATTTATAATGAACTGCGCACAAGGGGGTAAAGAGAAGAGAATTATAACATCAGACTGCAGAGTGAAACACTGCTAACAAATTAGATTAATGCAAAGAATTGAGATTTGCATAAGCCTTTTTATTTACACAGGCTTTTTTTACCATATTTGTTCATTGTTTAGAGTTAAACAGTCACTTTACAGTTACCTCATGGAACATAGGGGTTACTTGTTATCATACTAATTTTGGTTCACCAAAAAAATCTAAGAATTTTATAGATGCGTTTCCCAATTGCCCTTTAATAGGTTGTAATGCCTTTTGGCTGAATTTGGTCTGTTAGAATCTTGAATCTGTTCCAATCCTCGACCCATTCTTTTTTGGGCCTCTTTCCTGAAAACACACAGCTTTAGATCTGGTATATTGCATAATAATGATTGTTCATTGGCCATATTTATGACTGGGGCTAAGCTGAGTGTGGGAAACTGACCTTTATATTTGTGGAAACGTGGACAGTAAAACCATTTTTAACTGTGGCCATGTGTAATCCAATCACATTTAAAGTGAACCTAAAAATTAGCTAATAAGAAACCAAGCATGGACTCGGAATCATAACCAAATCTTTTCAGCATTTTTTATTTATATACAATTTTTTTTTTACTTAAAATTTCTCTGCAAGCTATATTCTTTATTTAGCCACCAGAAAATGATCCTCAGCTGTGCTGATCATATCCCGCGTCTATCAGAGCCACTTCTCAATGTGACCCATCCTCAGTAATTAAACCAGACACAAATAAGAAGGTGATGGCATCTCCGCTATAATGCAACTCTTTCCCAGGATTCTGCGAGATAATCAGGAGATTTTCCCTGTCTATTATCCCACCTAATCTCCATCCACTAATTAACTAGCGCTCTTGGAGCTAGATGGCAAATCCAACAGTAGTTCAACAGCGAGCAGATGTTCTGAGCAGAGAGAGAGTGAACCTGAAAGTCCACACACAAGAGATGGAGCCAAAGGAGGGATTTGTGAGGGGAAGTCGTAAGCAGCTAATGCCAATCAAAGCACTTGTTAGGAGATTTTGGTAACATGATTAGAATCAGAAAAGAGTAAGTTTCAAAGATTTACTAGGAATGTGGCTTGGTGAGTTGATCCCAAGGAAATATCAAACATAATATGGAATAAACATGCAAAATTCACAGTGTGGCTGTGTAGAGTATGTTCAAGAATGTATTAATCTTGTGATGTATGTCAGTTTACTTTTTTTAAATAGTGGAGGTAAATTATAGATTATATGGGTGCTGCTAAAATACACTTGGATTAGTTTAACACCTTTTGGCGCAATACAAGTTTCTAGCATGAAGTTGTGGAATGTTGTGAAGCAACAAAATCACAGCCAATATAAACATATTTGACATTTATGATGCAGTCTTTTCCAGTGTTTTAGAAGCAAGAAAACCCATGTGTTGTGGTGTCCTTGCAGGCTGCACACAAATGTAGTCTGATTCACAAAATAATGACTCCTATCAGCCTACGCATTTTAGTGAATCATAAACACGCACCACATCCAGTGTATCTCACAAATGACTCCAAATGAATCCTTTAAATGAATCATTCACAAAGATTGTGTCTTGGAGTAACTTTCTGAATCAGACTCTTCACTGAATGAACTCACTGAATCCATTGATCTGTTGAATCAGCATCAAGTTTTCATTACTAAATCACAATTGAGAGTTTTGGGGAACTTTTAATACTCAGTCTCATGTCTTTTCCTAATTTGAAAATCTCCATTTGTTTCTAGACACTTTATTAGTTGTTCCTGATTAAAACAATGTGAAAGACCTAGAAAATTCTCATTTAAAGTGATTTTTGAAAATGAGCTTTCAAAAGAAAGAGTGCAGTGTCATTGTAACACAGATTAAGTGAATTTGCAAAGTTTGAAATCTGAAAGTGCACCGTGTATAAAGTTATTGTCTCTCAAAAGAAAGAGTCGACTCTGAGTCATTGAAATTAGTTGTTTTTACAATTAATCCCAAGAAAATGCAACTTCATTCTTTGTTGACAACAACATGAAACATTTAGATATTGCCGCCCACTTGGTGGTCTAAACAGCAGTTTCCCGGTCTGAAAAATGCAACTTCATTCTTTGCCACTAGGTGCCGCTTTTAGAGTTGTAAAAACAGCAGTTTCCCCGGTAACGGCTGTAAACAAAGCAGCACTGCTTTATCCAGCATTACAGCATGAGTTCAGCAAACGCAGATAAATGGAGGAGTTTGGAAAAATGAATCGTTGAGCGATTTGTTTGGGAGTCGTTCAGCAAGTAAGGCAAAAATAAATGCATATTGTTAGACAATGAAAGTGTTTTTTGACCTTGCACGCTTGTCAACCTGTTTTTGGGAACTCCCAAAACCAAAATATGAATCTATATATAACCCATAATAGGGGCACTTTTATTCTCATTTAATCGTAGCATTTTGTTCCTCATCTGAAGGACTCTCACAGCAGCTTCAATCCCTTCTCTTCTCTGGCAAATCAAACCCCTGCCAAATCTGATCAGATGGACCATGAATGAGGTCTTCCTCTGGCGACAGTTGACCAGGCAGAGAGAGAAACCATCTTGTTGTCCTTTTATTTGTCTCTGCTGAAGACAGGATAAGACAGGTGGAAGAATGTGGACGTAGTGGCTGTCAGTATGAGTTCTCAGTGCCTTGACTTCACTCTGCTGTCTATTAATTATTTGTGGAGCCAGCGATGACAAAAGAGTGTGTCTCATCAGACGCCACCTCAAGCTCTTTTGATATTTGTGGAAGAATGACATGGAAACATCCATATTCAGGGTGTTATGTGTATCCGGCGAGCATTTGTACAGCTGTACACACACATCTACACCTTTGATATGTGGAGAAGACATATGATAGCTGATTTCTGGTGGAGATGGGAAAGTGCCTCTCAGCGTTGTGTAAGCTGTCTGCTGACATGTGCAGAAAACGGTTCACATGCCTGGAGCAGAGAGCTGGTTAGCTGTCTTGTGTTATAGACTGTGCGAGATGGACTCTGTGTACACTGCAGGGACTTGTTTCAATTCTGTAATGATTGCTGGATGTGCCATAACAAGGTACAATATTTTACGTTTTATCTGAGATATATATTTTGATCGCTGTAGAGACAACATCAAAACCCCAAGTGCCTTTTATTAGTATCAGTGATGAAAATAAACCGTTTCAATCTCTTTCAAAGCACAGTGATAAACAGGAAAAATAGTGAAATTAAAGACACAAACTCTACTGACTCTACTGAAAGTTAAATTCATATTCTGTTGTAAAATAGATTTACAGAAGGCAATAACATTATTATGTCGCACAAGTCAGTTCAGTGTTGATTCAGTTTAATTCGTTAACTGGGCTTTCAACACATGACAAATAGACAATTTTAAATGTATATTTCTCTTTTTGTTATTTATGCCCAAAACAAAGATTCAAGGGATTTATATTATAAATGCAAGTGATGCTTTATCTTTGTATTTTACCATACCTGTATCATGCTCTCCTGGAGAATGATGGGAAATACAGTTTTGCCTGACCTAAGCCTGATACCTCCTAAATTAACTATATGATTAGCATTTTCTGTACATACACAGTTAAATGCCTACAAACTAAACATCCACCGTTCCAACACTGGCTTCTGTCAGGATTGTTTAAAGATCCTATCAATTCGAAAATAGAGTTTTATGGCTTCTAGTCCATGTCTGTTAGCTTTGAGGCTTACTATTATATTACTATTACTATATCACTATTGAATTATATGCTAGTGGAAAAAATTATAAAAATCATAATTAGAGTATCTTTTGGGAAAACAGACCAAGAGTATTGATGACTCATGTTGCACTTGTGGACATATCTAATTTTCTGGTCCAATCAAATGTTCACTCGAATGAGAATGCCCCTCCCACTAATATCATAGCTTATGGCTGTCACATAAACAAAAAACTGTTGGTTTAATTTAGCTAGTAAATTGCCTTTTAATATGTTCCTACCAAACTTCCTGTTTCAATAGGAAATGCATCAACAAAGGAAAGGAAACTCGTAAATCTCGTAAATACGATTATTTTAACATGTCAGCCAGACAAGAGGGCTCTATATACAAAAACACTAATGGGATAACACAGGAAAAGGAAAGCAAAGAAAGAAAAAGAGAGACTTTCACAATAATAGGCTAAATAAATTCAAAATAAAAGACTGAACATGAGAAATGAAGACAAAACTAAAATCAACACAACCATTAGCCAAACAAACAAACTCTCTCACTCCAGTTCGCTTGAATCAGTTTTCCCTTGTCTCTCGCCCTGGTCTAACCCACCACTCAATTCACTTCCCCAGAGAAGACAAACAGACAAAGAAGAGGTACAAAGCCAGTGTTTGTGTGCAAGAAAACAAAAGTAGTAAATCTGCCGGCCCCCAAGGTACGCGGGACCCTCCCAGCCCTGCTAACCGTTAATCAGCCCTGGCTCTGTATGTGTGTGTGTTAGCTGGGCTAATGATTTCCCAGCTAGACCACCACACCAGCCCCCCACGACCCCCTGAGCTAGCCCCCAAAATCAATCCTGCTCTCATGAATTATTGAGTTGTTTGCCTTCAGCCTTTTACAATAGACACTAAAGGAGACCTGTCTCCCTCTTTTCCTTTCTCTCTCAGACTATTTTTGCTCTTTTTTTATCTATTTCTATCATTGGGTTGGTTTGTTGGGGACTCTGTCAAAGAGGTTTCCAGAGGTCAGGTCATCTTGCTTGCCAGGTGAAAGTATGGACTGTGTGTGCTTTTGGCTAAAGAGTCAATTTCCTGTTGGGTCAATGCAAGATGCTGCCTGTAGAGCCTGTCCTCCATAAAAAAAACCCTATAGGTCATTTGTGCAAGCGCCTTATTATGACCTAGATTTACGTTTTAAAGTTAAGTGCCCTCTAGCGCGCATAAAAATAATGACAATGTCGTGTTGCGTCTGTCGTCATGAAATGACGTATGACTGTCTTAACCAATCAAAATGCTTGTTTATTTAAATGCAATGTGTGGACTTTTTACACCGATCTCACGGTAATTCGTATATATTTTACTGGGTGACTAATTCGTACGAATGACCACACCTAACCCCACCCCTAAACCTCCCCCTTAGTGAAATCATGCAAAATCATGATTTTTAGTGCACATTTTATGAGCGCGTGCGTTCTCTGGGATCGAACCCATGATCGCATGATCACATGGTAACATATTGTCGTATAACGCAATGCTCTACCAACTGAGCTACACAAAATCCGACTTATAATTCAGATAAAAGTGTAGAAAACATTAATATGAAAATTCCCTGTTGCCGATAGGGGCGCAATTGTAGTATACTCTGATGGGTCGTATTTCAGGGATTTGGACAAACGACGATACGGGCGTATTAGTTGGAGGACAGGTTGGCCTGTAATAAGGATGTCAAAAGTACCAGTACTTTTGTGTCATTTAAAGCATTTTTACTATTTATAGTAACATTTATAGTAATTGTTTAATATTTAGATGTATTTAATATTTGTATTTTTTATAAATGTTTTCTATACATTTAAAAATCTTGTAATTATTTAGAAAATGTTTTCTTTTAATTCATGAAGTACTGTATTATTACTATTTATAGTATTTTTAATAGTTGTATTTATTAAATATTTAATTTTTAAATAAATGTTTTAACTATTACATTTAAATATTTAAAATATTTATACTTTTTAATAATTTAGAAAATTATATTAATCTTTGATTTGACTAATGAAGTTAATGTAATTGATGAAATATTCTGAAGCATCCCTCAAAGGGATGTGAAACCCAACAATAACAACAAATTACAAACCATCAACATGCTAATTCATTATCTATTTGTGTTTCTAGTTCAAGTAGTTATATTAGCACCACAAATAAAAGCTAGTTGACTTCAGCAGTCCAACAAGGTGCCGTGTTATAGAATAAATGTGTCTACAACACCGAATATAAGCATGAATATGATCCAGGTGAACCAGTCATCAACTTGATTTCCATATCTCCAGGGACCTCTCGGTTTGATTGACAGCTCTCTGTTCCCACACTGGAGTGAGCAATTACCAATCCTGCATATTAAGATTTGCTTGTGTGAAATGATGCTCCCGAGTGATTTTCTCTTTCTGTGTAGTATTTTTGTGGCTGGTGTTGCATTTATGCATATTTGAAACTGAGAGAGAGAGAGAAATTTCATCTAAAAACATAATCGCAAGAGTTACGAGTGAGTCAATCCAAAGCAGTGATTTAATCATAGCATGACATCATCGTTTGAGTGACATCACATCTGGTAATCATGTCCCACCCTTTTTTGAGTCATGGAACTGGCATTAAAGGAATAGTTAATTGCAAAATGAAATCAGCCTCATGTCATTCGATACCCATGTGACTTACTTTCTTCCTTGGAGCACACGAGGAAATGTTATGAGAAATGTTCACGCTGCTCTTTCCCAAGTAGCAAGGAGCTGTCAAATACAGAAAATGTTTTAAAAAGCACCAAAAAATGATACGCATACATTAAAATAAGGCTGGTCAAAATGCATTACACCAGGTTTGGCACACTGACGAATGCAGAATCAATGATTTTTGATTTCATGACAGTGACATCAGACTTGGCCCAGCATATCTTATGAGCGAGAATGAGACTCGCAAACTATATGTCATATGGGTTTAGAGTAAATTATGACAATTTTCAGCTTTGGGTGAAATAAGCCTTAACATTAACTGTGAGATATTTCTCGATTACTTTCAGCGCATGATGTGTGATATATGTGAGATTTCACTAATTAGATAACAGACTATTTAGTAACACTGATATTATTTAATAACTGATAGTGGTATAATTTGAAGTTTTGGGTCAATTATAGAGTATTGAGAGTGTGTGTAAGAAAACAAGGTGGGATCATATGGGTGCACTTTTCTGCATTCACTTTAACCAACAAAATATGTAAACGCACACAAGAATATGCCTAGTATTTCTCTTGGCATGATGGTATTGACACTGTTGCAATAGTGGTATCATGTGACTGCTGCTGTCAGCATTGAATTCTCACCACTACAGGAGCCAGTTCTACAGTATTCAACAAATTAATTAATCTGCTCAAATTGAAAAAATTTTCATGTTTAATTTCTATTAGCATGTAATTGTATGTACACATGCCGGTGCTATAAAACAAAACTGTGTAAATGCTCAGAAATGCACAATATTTGCAGTTAATTACTATGTTATAAATGTGTAATAACACAACTTTAAATCTCTTTTTAGGTATATGGGCAATAGTGAATGGTATAATTTAAATCATGCAGAATAGATTAGTTGGCGAGGCTGAGAGAGGAAGAACCCAAGTGAGTGAGTTCAAGGAGAGAGAGACCCAAAAAATACAAAAGAAAGTGGATAGGGAAGACCCCCCTCTCCCAATCTCTCTCTCTCTCTCTCTCTCTCTCTCTCTCTCTCTCTCTCTCTCTCTTTCTGATTCACTTGGAAGTGTGCGTTAGCCCTCATAAAATATTAATGTTGGTTGTGCTCAGAGCCATAATTGCCATCTCAGCCCGTGAATAATTTATGCTGCTGTGCTGTTCACATGGGCTCATTTACTCTTGGTGTGGCTCGCACCATACAAGAATATGGCACAGGCAGCTATGGCCGCTGTTTTGCATTTAGTAACCAAATTAGATTACCTCATGCAAAAGCTTCTCTCATCATGATATCAGCCCTGATGAATTTCAGGAAATACAAAAACCTGCTTCTTTATCGTCAGCCACTCGCACTCGGAACTAAACACACTGAAATAACACTGTGCCGTGAGTGTTTAAATTACACCATCGTGATTCATTTCAACATACTCTCCCTCTATTAAACTATGCTCATTACAGACACAGAAAACTAACAACATTGCACTGCTATGTTTACAAAGAGAATTTAGAATTTAGATTAAAACATTTATATTTATTGATCTTTTGATCATGATAGCTGCAGTCAATTTAAAAAGTGAAATGTGAATTTAGTTTAAAAGAGATGTTTGCATTTATTGATCTACTGATCACAATTAAATGATTGGATTGGTAATATGTGACCCTGGACCACAAAAGCAGTCGTGAGGGTCAATTGTTTTTAAATAAGATTTATATATAATCTGAAAGCGGGATAAATGAGCTTTCCATTGATGTATGGTTTGTTAGGATAGGACAATAATCACCTTTAAATTTGTCCAAATGAATTTCTTAGCAATGCATAATACAAATAAAAAATTCAGTTTTACATATATTTACAGTGGGAAATTTACAAAATATCTTCATGGAACGTGATCTTTACTTAATATTCTAATGAATTTTGGCATAAAAGTAAAAGCAATAATTCTGACCCATACAATTTATTTTTGGCTGTTGTTACAAATATACCCCAGTGACTGGTTTTGTGGTCCTGGGACACATACAACAACACAACACAACACAACACAACACAACACAACACAACACAACACAACACAACACAACACAACACACACACAACACAACACAACACAACACAACACACACAACAACACCACACACACACACCACACCACACCACACCACACCACACCACACCACCACACCACACCACACCACACCACACCACACACACACCACACCACAACACACACACACACACCACACCACACCACACCACACACCACACCACACCACACCACACACACACCACACACACCACACCACACACCACACACACACACACCACACACACACACACACACACACCACACAACACACACCACACCACACCACACACACACACACACACACACACACACCACACCACACACACACACACACACACACTATTCACACACACCACACCACACCACACACACACCACACCACACACACGCACACAATGTGACCCTCTCTGTGAAATCCAGGATAAAGTCTCAAAATCTAATTATGAGAAAATAAGCATCAAAGTTTGATTTCTACCATTAATTTCACTATAATTTCAAACTTTGACATGACCTTACTCAGTCAATATTAAATATATAAAGGTTACATTTTCACAGAATGTTCTTTACCATATGAATGATAATTTGTTGTAGAAAAAAGCAAATCACAAAAAGGACTTTAGCTGGGTTTTCACAGAGAGGGTCACATATAATATAATAGAATAATCTTAATTTTCTACAACAGACAAATTCGTTAAGAAACTCATGTCTACTAGATTCTTTGCCACACTTTTCATTTTTACTTATGTGTTTATTCATCGTGTTGTTCATGTTCCAGATGTGACCTACAACCTAAACTAACCTTGCCTTGTCATAACCAATTATTTGATGTCAAAGAAAAAAATATTACAAAAACATATACTAATAATCATAGAAGTCATTGTATAAATTAATTACACTTTTACTTAATTTTTTAATAAATGAATCAATCCAGGCAAAAGAATGTGTAGAAATTAAGACCTGGATAAAAATTGAAGAAGCGCTTCATTCCCATCCATTATTTAACTCTAAGGAGGTTTGTTTTATTTGTGTCTCCTCCTGGTTTTCTTCTGAATTCATCAGCGGTGGTGTATTGTGATCTGTTCTTGAGCGGTCACAGGTATCTCACTGTTAGCTCGTGTAAGTAAGTACGGCTCCACACTCAACCCTCTAGTAATTGGCCTTCACTGGAGTGCCCTTAACTGAAGACGACAGCAAGGTCCTTTCAATTACAGAACTGTAGGATGACTGTGAGTGTGTGAGTGTGTGTTCATGAGATGATACACACACCTGAGTGCTCTTTGCCATATAACTGGGCTTGTCGGGCCACATTAGGTCAAAAGTATGAAGCAGCCTCCTGATATTAACCTGACTCTTATAAAAGCACATCTCAAAATGGATATACACACACAAATGCACATCTACAGTGTATCTGGACACTTAAGTCACACTCTATGTCCATTATATTAAAACTAAGTGGCATCTGCAAACAGATTGTCTAACTTCACTTTGAATTAATTCACAAATTGCACATTCTTGACAGTTTTGAATGAATTATGAGTATCTTTTTAACAGTGCTTTCTTTGATTGCTTTTTTTGTTGTAAAGGATACATATGATGCTGCCTTCAAATTTGGCTAAAACGAGGTGTCTGACTAGGCAGCATAATTAAGTCACCAACCTTTTGGAACAGCCTTTGTGTCGCAATGATGCGTTTGGAGCAGAGCAATCGTGGGTGTGTTTGAAACAGAGTTATAGAAAGAATAGCTGATTCGTTTTCTAACACATTCAGTGTCATATTGACAAAAGAGACAGACAGAATTGCAAACAAAGAGGCAAGAGAGAAATACATGAGAAAAAAGGTCCTGACAGACGGGTATGTGCCATGGCATTATCCAGTTAGACACACACACTGTTTGAATGCCAGTCAGAGCAGCTGGTATTGTGCTGTTACAGCTCTAATGCCAGTCTGTGAGTGAAGGGTTTGTGCTAGTGCCCATGAATGTGCCCGCTTTCTGCTTACCATGATTATGAGAGTGACAGACATGTATCTCTGTTTGGATGGGACTGTGTGTGTGTGTGTGTGTGTGTGTGTGTGTGTGCGTGTGTGTGTGTGTGTCTGTGTCTGTCTGTCTGTCTGTCTGTCTGTCTGTCTGTCTGTGTCTGTCTGTGTGTGTGTGTGTGTGTGTGTGTGTGTGTGTGTGTGTGTGTGTGTGTGTGTGTGTGTGTGTGTGTGTGTGTGTGTGTGTGTGTGTGTGTGTGTGTGTGTGTGTGTGTGTGTGTGTGTGTGTGTGTGTGTGTCTTTGAATGGGCGAGCTGTCTTAGCAGCGTTTCCGCGCGCGACAGATGGACGCTGCACATTTCAGCACACTGCCTGTTGCTGTGTGTGTTTGTCTGTGCATGTGTTTGTGTTACTGAACTTGTAGGATGTGTAAAAGCTCATAGTCTCTTTAAAAATGTTGTACAGTGATTCTTCAGTGGTTCAACCTTTTTTAAATCAAGATCCTTTTTTGTAGGGTTATTCAGATTTATTTCATTATCTGGACAAATGGACTAAAATATTTGGGAATTTTACAATCTGAACTAACATTGCCATATCATAAAAAGCTTATTTTATCTAATATTTTACAAGACTTTTTGACCTTCACACACAATCAAAAGGGTCTTCAGGTGGCTTGTGTAAGATAAGACAGAATTATCTATTTGTTTGTTTGCTTGTTTTGTTTTAGTTATTTAGTGTTTGCAACATATGATTTTTTGATTGATTTGAATGATTTTTCCATAATAAATATTAATATAATACTATGGCAAACAACTTATGTCCCTCAAAAACAATAATTCCGAAATTAAAACATGATTTTACTGTGTATATAAACTTTAGTGTCACTGATATGATACTGTTTTTCTAAAAGTTCATAAAATAAACTTCAAGTGTGCTATTCACTGTAAAAAAAGACAAAAACTATTATAATTATATGTTCCACCCATAGTTGCTGTTTTAACAAGTATGTCAACATATAAGAAAATTGCGCTCATCAAACTATTTAGAGGGATCTTTAAGGTACCAGTATAGATGTTTTCTTAAGAACTAGAGTCAAAAGATCTTTGTGGAACTTACAAAGGTTCTCCTGTGGCATCTGAATCACCATTTTTGGTTCTAATTGGATCTGTCTAATTTCACTGTCAGAGGTTTGGTGAACTTGAGAACTGGTCAACAGGCCTATTTACAGTGTTTCAATGTTTATCTATCCTGTATTAGCTTTTCAGAACATTCAATGGATTCCTTCAGTCCACCGCTAACCAATCATTTTTCTTCTTTTGCAGATTTTTTCTCAAGTCTTTCCTGAAATGCAATCAGAACTGCCTGAAGAGTGCAGGAAACCCACGGGACATGCGGCGCTTTCAGGTAAACCATTTAGCTTTTAACCTTTTCAATCATTAGCACATTACCTCCGCTCACTTTCCAACCATCCATCCTTCTATCTCAGTGTTTCCAACTCTCTTAGTCTGCTTTTGCTGATCTGGTCTGGTTCTGGATGTTTTTGTATACCAGTGTAGAAAATCTGGAGTAACGCTACTCTCATTATTTATTTATTTTTTTCATATGTGAAGTATTCCTTTATCTGTGTGTATAGTTTTACTCTCTTCAGCATTTGATGGTATTACACATCTGGCTCCGAGCCTGTAAACACACTCTGCATAATTGCACAACAGTGTCACTCACGCAGTGCACGTGTGTTTGAGTGTGAGACATTGAGTAAATAACCTATCACTGCTTCGCAAGAAACACAAGACCTTGACCTCTAGTCATTCATTGGTATGTGACCCTTGCTGCTTTCACAACACTCTTACACACAAGTTTACACACACACACACACACACACACACACACACACACACACACACACACACACACACACACACACACACACACACACACACACACACACACACACACACACACACACACACACACACACACACACACACACACACACACACACACACACACACACACACACACACACACACACACACACACACACACACACACACACACACACACACACTTTCACTGTCTCTTGCCACTACTTGTTAATTTGGTCCTTACACTGTTCTAACACTCATCAGACATGGATCATTAAAAACAACATGAATTGAATTTACTCTCTTATTACAATCTTTTAGAAAAAAAGTACAAAATATGTCATTGTTGTGATACCTAAACAGCCTGTACGTCTGGTCTGATTGTCTTTTCTGCTGATGTTCTGTTAGGGTTATAAGTTGACATGTAGTTGCAAAGTTACTTCTAGATAACAGAATGTCTGAAGTGGACTCAAAGCTACCTACAGGTTTTATTGAGTTGGCTCCAAAATATGAGCCCGTTTTGGATCAGTATTCAGTGTTGAAGTGAGATATTAGCTCAGCAGCTGTCTGTATAGTTCTGTCTATAAACGAATCATCTGCAGCGCTCTACGAGTGAACTCACAGTGATTGTGTAATTAGCAGCAGAACGCGGTCATATTTTCACAGCGAGTGTGCAAGAATGCAGGAGAGAGACTTTCCATCACACACATGCACAATGTGATGTCGTAGTGCGGTGGCCGCTTGCCGTCTCAGATGTTTCTTCTAAAATGTCTTAAAGGAGAAGAACAAATAAGACACATGTTGAGATACAGTAAGAGAACAGAGATGTAAATGTGATGTATTTTGCTTAGCTCAAATTAATTGGTCAGATGTGATCTTGGAAGTGAGAAATATTTGAGCTCGTATTAAGATCCCTGAGCTTTTATTTTAGTTCAGATCTCTTCTTAAGCTTTAGAGGAGAAGTGTGTGATTAGTAAAGTACTCTTCTAAGGAGAAAAAGAAGTAGGAGAATTAAAGGGATAGGTCACCCAATTATGAAAATTAGTCCATTATTTACTCACCCTTAAGCCATCCTATGTGTATATGACTTTCTTCTTTCAGACAAATACAATCAGAGGTATATTAAAAAATATCCTGGTTCTTTCAAGCTTTATATAGCTGTGAATGAGAGTTGAGATTTTGATGCCCAAAAAATTGCATCCATCCATCAGAAAATTGCTCCACATGGCTCTGGGGGGTTAAAGGGTTAGTTCACCCAAAAATGAAAATCAGTCCATGTTTCACTCACCCTCAAGGCATCCTAGGTGTATATGTATAGGCCTTTTGAAGTGAATCGATGCTTTATGTAAGACAAAATATCTAGATTTAAAACTTTTTAAACCATAATCTCTAGCTTCCGCTAACACGCGTTCATGAGACCGTGGGTGTAGCGTAGTGGAGGACGTAGGTGTAGCGTAAACTCCGGTGAGAAGAGCTTACTATGCCTACGTCATATGCTGGAGCGACTCTCTCTTGTGAACGCGCGTACTACAGTTAGAGGACTGTTTTTAAAGTTTTAAAGTGCCCTGCCCCCTATTATGGGTTATGAAAGGTTCATATTTTGGTTTTGGGAGTCCCCAACAACAGGTTGACATGCATGCAAGGTCAAAAAACACTTTCATTGTCTTATAATATGCATTTATGTTTACCTTACTTGGTAAAAATAAAATAAAGCAGAGCGCAGTGCGGCTTTCTGTACAGCGTTACCGGAGAAACAGCTATTTTTAACGCTCCAAAAGTGGCACCTAGTGGCAACAAGTGGGCGGCAATATGCTAATGTTTCATGTTGTTGTCAACATGAAACGGCTTGAGACTCGTTTTAAAAACAACTTGTTTCAATGACTCAGATTCGACTCTTTCTTTTGAGAGACAATAACTTTATACACGGTGCACTTTCAGATTACACCCTGCATGAAAGCTCATTTTCAAAAATCCACAATAGGGGCACTTTAAATATGGATTTTTTTTCACACAAATGCATTGATTTGCTTCAGAAGGCCTTTATTATATGGCATGTGGAGTACTTTTTATGATGGATGGATGCACTTTTTTGGGCTTCAAAATCTCAACCGCCATTAACTGTTTTATAAAGCTTGGATGAGAAAGGATATTTTTTGACTCTGACTGTATTTGTCTGAAAGAAGAAAGTCATATACACCAAGGATGGCTTGAGGGTGAGTAAATCATAGGGTCATTTTCTTTTTTGGGTGAATTGTCTCTTTAATGTCCATTTCATTGCTGTCCAGGAGCAACAATTGAGATATTAAAGGGAATCACACCTCAAGGAAGCATCAAGGACTGTGAAGCAGTAAAAAAGAGATAGGGAGAGAGAATAAAACGAAAGTATAAGTATATGCTTAGCCACGTCCCTTAGAGACATACCTCTCTTCACCAAGTCCTTTCTTTTTTGAAGAGGGAGAAATTCCTCTCAAAGCTCAACAGCAATTGAAATAAAAGGCACTATGTGGGGTACTAGGGGCCTCTGCAGCTTAAGAGGGCCCGTTTGTGCCACTCATAATGGCAACCTCCAACACTTATTACGTTCTTCGTCTCAGTGCGCAGAAGTACTGCCCGCTTTTTAATTGAATTAATCCGAGCCAACCTCTATCAGCAATCAATCAGAGAGAGTGGGGCATTGTGGGATAGACAGAGAAGTGTGTTTGTGTGTGGTGTTAATTATTGTACAGCATATAAATTATTAGAGACTGTGAGTGCTTTTATCGCAGCGCCGCTGGTGAGGTGAGGCTTCAATTTCGGTTGTTGCCTCTAGTGGCACAAAAATTACACACTTTACTTCAAAGTGACAAAATAAAACTCTTTTTCTGTCATTTATGCCCATAACCTTTTTTCACAGGTGGTTGTGTCGACGACAGTGAGCGTAGAAGGACACGTTCTGGCTGTTTCAGACAATATGTTTGTGCACAACAACTCCAAACATGGCAGAAGAGCTCGGCGCCTGGACCCGTCGGAGGGAACACCGTCGTATCTGGAACATGGTGAGTTACTGCGGATTTAACATCAGGAGTTTAGCAGACAAATGGGGTTGTATATACTTCTTTCTGTTGAATTGGCTTCTAAATAGAATTGGGAAGTCTTATTTGTTTTAATGGAATCAGACAGTTGATTTGAACGAATTGATTCAAAATACTTTGAAAGGTCTTTTCTGCCTACTCATCCCGTCCCAATTGGTTTGCAACAGGAAGAAACGAAAAATGGCATCAGGGGCAAGATGAGATTGGCTAGTTTGTGAACAGGGACCCTGACACATCATGTAGACTCACACTTTATTATAACTGTGATGAAATATGCAGTAAGCCTCTGCAAGCCTCTGACAATAACCACACACACAAGTCTACATTTTATTAATAGTGTGTTGATACAAAATCTTAAACTCCATCCAGTATGTGTGAATGAGTTGCTGAGAGATAACGCTTAGCTGTCGGAGCCGTCCGTGAGCTTTGGCCCTTTAAGTCACTTCTCCAGTGGTGCGGAGAGAGTAAAAGATGAAGCAGAGATTAATTAAAGCACTAACCTGTGCCCTCCCTCATTCCTTTAACCCATCCCTCCATCTGCAGAAATTACTGTGGCAGGGTTTAATTGAATGCAGAGGATAAAAATTATGCACAGAGCCAGATATATTAAAATCAAAAGCACAGATTTTTGAATATGGGAAAGCTACTGTACCATGGTCCTGATTTGCATCCCAAATTAAACTTGACTATGGTTTTACTACAAATAAAACCAAGAAACCATTGTTACTATATAGGTAAACCATGGTCACCACAGATTAACCATGCTTTTGCTACACTAACCATAGTTTAACCGTGGTATTTGTAGTAAAACTGTGGTTATGCAAATGGTAATCAATACACCAAAAACATGGTTACACTTTTACTACAATAAACCATGATTCATTTTCATGAGGGATATTCATGTACTATGGTTTTTATATGGTACTCTAAGGTACTACTGAGAATATACTACTGTTTCTTACATGGAGACTTGATTCCAGTGGAGTTTAAGTTTGCATGTTGCTATCCAGTGGGGTTTGTTGTCATTATGTTGCTAAGCTAATAGCATGATACCCCAAAAAGCATACACAGCACAAATAAATGCAGGGTAAAGAACAATCTCAAACAAATTAATTACTTTTCAGTATTGAATAAATTATACATTTACAGTAAGCATTTCTTAATCCGTCATCTGAAAACGGCTAAACTTCTAATTAAGCTAAGCTAAGTGTATCTTCCCTAAACTCTCACTCGCTATTCCCTACATTAGGCTACTTCACTAATATAGTCCATTGAATAAGTGAATAAAAACAAGAGATTGAATTCAGAAAATGAGTGGACATTCATTGTGCATGGGTATTTTCTAGCAGCCAACTGTTGAGCGCACATTGGTTGCACCCTGTTGAGGTGCATTATGGGATTGAATAAGTTTACTCAATATTGTCCATTATGGTTTTGGATACCAATACAAATGGCTGCAGAATACTAACCAAATATATTTTTTTTAACATTCTGGTGTCCTCTGTCATTTTGATAGACATGGTAAAAGCATACTATTTTTATTAAAAAATTAATGCTTTAATGCACACTGAATATTCTTAGCATTGTCAGTATGAATTCACCTTGAAATGCTGGAAAATCCCACTTTTGACGCCACATCCATCACATTGGATTACTGACGACTGACACCTCGCTTTAATAATGTGTGACAAAAATAGTCTCAGAATGCCATTTCTACCTCATTCGCTAAAGCTCTTAAAATTCACAAAGTATTCATTTGGATAGGGTGTGTTTGATTATCTGTGTTTTATGGCTGTAGATTCTCTTGGTGGAGGTTAGCTTTAGCGTTAGCTTTCCCCGAGCCCATCTGCGCAAGACCAAGCTCAAGCTGACGTGCTTTACAAAGACTCTTGAAGTATTTATCTAGACGTCCGACCAAATTCAATCAGTGTCCCATTTAGCCTGTCAAGGATTTAGATGTCCAGGGAAATTTGTTGGATCTGGATGGAAGAACAGAACATATGATGTGGTGATTTACGGTCGTGGATGAATATGGTGTGATAAGCTGTGATGGTCTCTTGGGGTCTGTGGCCGCGTGCTGGCGGCATCAAGCGCTATCAGGAGGTCTGTTTGCATTTGGATGAAAGACAGAAAGAACAGATTTACAGTTTGTATTGACAGTAAGCCTCTGTTTTTTATTTTGGTTAGGGTTTCAGTTTATTACATTTCAGATGGATACGCTCAGGACATCCGTTCAAAACTAAAACTTTAATTAGTGGTGCTTGTTAAGTTTTAGTTTTTCTGTTTGGCGGCTCAGAAAATCGGTGAAAAGAATACCACAGCCCATTTTTTCCACTTTTGTTTAGTGCATGTAACTGCTGTTATTTAATTGCATATTGTTTATAAGGTGCAGATTGAATTATGAGCAAAGGGATGATATTAATTGGGCTTATCAATGGTTGAGGTTCTAATAGGCCCCAAACTGACCTCAGAGCAGGTCTGAAATGTTTCATTAAGACAGCAGCAGTTAGAATAAACTCAATGAGTGCAACTCCAATAACAGCAACTGGCTGGATGTATTTATCTCCTGGAGCTGGAGGTTGGTGTGTGACCCCAAATACTCCAGCCTACAGCATTAAATGAGTTTATAAGAAAGGGAAAGCAGGAAAAATGGCTCAGCTGAGCGCATCCCAGCGGAAGACGGTCTCTCTGTCCCAGAGCACCAAGCACAGACCCTAGGGACGTGGAAAGGGGATGCAATCTGTCCATGGTGAGCACTAATGTGCTATATACCTTATGTGGGCAGTGATTTTAAATTCGCTGTATAGTTTCTGTGATTTTACTTTCTACTTTTAACATATTTTTTATCAAATTGGCTTCACTCTAATTTCAAACGTACTTTTGTATATACTTTATTCACTTTTAAATGTATTAACAGAGGGACAAATAAAAAACACAACCCTGGTGCTGCTACAGCCAAGCTCCCCTACAGGAATTATTGCTCATAACTTTTGCTGGAATTAATATTAATAGTATTATAAATATAAATGATTCAATTATCCCTGTTATGCATTGTCTGTAAAATTAGTATTCTTGTGTTTTTAGTTTTATAAATATTCTAGTAATAATTTTTGTTATTTTGTAACATACCACAGAACAACCCCCCAAAATCAATTGCTAATACTAATAGTGATATTTATTTATTTACTTACTTTTTAACTCACCAAAATATGGAAACATTTCGTTTTAAAAGGTGTAATGAAAAGCTTTTGAAACGCAGCCCATATACCCTTAAGTGTGATATTATGATAAAAGAAAACATCTTTTAAAATGGTTAGTTTAATTTTCATCAAATATATTATGACATGAAAGGACACATATCGGAATATCCTAAAATATATCTGGTTAATTTTCACTTTTGTTGTGTGTTTTTGTGCTGCACTGTGTCGATCAAGTGTATTTGCTCAGATGTGCATTGCCCTGTGTTCGTACCCCCGTCTTTTGCTTTTGTGTGTGAGACTTTTTACATTGTAAATTAAACGTGTGTGTGTGTGTGTGTGTGTGTGTGTGTGTGTGTGTGTGTGTGTGTGTGTGTGTGTGTGTGTGTGTGTGTGTGTGTGTGTGTGTGTCAGAGCAGCATGGTGAGCAGATGGCTTAGAGAAAGCCACAGAAAGTTTAATCCTATCAGATGGATTCATGCGTCTCCATCTGCTTAATCCAGCTACCATTTCAGCCTCCGCCAAAAACCTCCACTCACGCCAAGATTACCGCCACAGATTGCACCTCATCTTCCCTACTTTACCACCCCACCAACCGCCAAAGTGTGTGCGTGTATGTCTCATTTCACCCTCCAGGTCTGGATTTCTTTCCTTTCTAGCATCTGACACAAGCATGACATGTAAAAAGAGAAGATTAACATGTGTTTACGGAACACGAGAAGTTGTTCTTTTCAGTAATCTAAAGCTGTGTGTGATTAGGACTTGGGGATGTTTTTCAAATTACAAAAGGGAGGAGGGGGGACAAATATTGGCCACAGATTAAGCTTTTAAATATGATAGCTTTTGAAATATAATTACCAAATGATTGGTATTTAAAAATTTGGCAAGCCATTGTATTTGAGAGGACAGATGTTTTTTGTTTGTTTCGTTTTGTAGTGTTTTTGCATTTTTCTATGACTGGACAGTAGAGATATGACAGGAAGTGAGTGGGAGAGAGAGATGGGGGTGGGAACAGGAAAGGTCCATGAGATGGGATTCGATCTCGGGACACATGAAGTGCAACTGTGCCATATGTTGGCGTGCTGCCCACAAGGCCAACTTTTTTTGAAAGATTTAAAGAAACTTGAATTGTTTTCCAAATTCCAGACATTTACTGTATCACTTTAACAGATATAATAACATTATATAATACTTAACAAATCATTATTTAACAATTATAGTCATTAGTTAAAAATACTTAATATAATCACTATACAATAATCACTGTGTAATCATAAATAAAAACATGAATTAATTAAATAATAGTAAAATTATAATAACAATTGATAGTTAATTATTATAATAGTATTAATGATGATGACTTAATGACAAACTGCTAAATAAATGGTTATGGAAATATTTTAAAGATTTTGAATAATTATATTCTTCAATTCTTAATTCTACATATAAATTCTACACATCCCTGACCCCTTTTTAAATATGTTGGCTAATTTGATTTATAAGTATTCTCAGCTCCATTGCACATATTTGACCATTTTTAAATCCATCCCAGTGGAGTTAAAAATAAATGAAAATAAAATACATTTATTACTGATTTACCTATTAAATCAATGATGTAAAAAAGTTAATGTATTATACTATTTTAGTTTCTATCTTTTTAAAAATATATATATATATTTATTTCAGCCATCAATCATTATTTGCGCTTTGTTTTTGTTGGACCTCATGTGTCTGATCATTGAGCAGTGCTGACATGTTTCTCATGCTGCGTGACTCTTCATGTTCACTGTAACAGCTCAGCTTAGCCTAGCAAGGTTACAATATATCTTACCCGACTTGCATCTCACAACGCGTGGATCTAACAGTCACGCTGGCCCATCACAACCCTTTCTCTCTTTATATCTCATTACTGTGAGTGACGCTTTGGCATTTGGGAGCTAAATGCAGGTAAACGCCGGCTGGCTAAATTGCTTTCTTTGCCCCCTGCTAGCACGAGACTCTGCTCCTCGGAGGGGAGCAGACAGCTCTAATAAGCAAACTGACCTTTCTCCGTGGTGGTCCCTTTCTCACTCAGCCACTGATCCACGGCCGCCACGGAGAGCAACAAACAGAACACGCTAAACGAGCCGCTGTACCTCGACGCCCGGTGACAAAAACACGTGTCTCCTACAGCAGGAGGCCTAAGGTCACTCTATTTACACCAAGACATACAACCACACTTTAATGGTAATGTCTACTCTTAGGATACTTGAAGAATTGATACACACACACACACACACACACACACACACACACACACACACACACACACACACACACACACACACACACACACACACACACACACACACACACACACACACACACACACACACACACACACACACACACACACACACACACACACACACACACACACACACACACACACACACATTTATTTATTTATTTATGTGTGTGAAATGTCAAGAACATTTCTACCACATTTTACACATATTTTAAAATAAAATAACCAACTCTTGTTGTCAATTTTGAAGCTTAATTAGAAATTAAATACTGTAAAACTTTACAGTAGACATAAGGTAGATATCTTTTTTAACTTAAAAAACTCTGTTTAGATTATTGTAGTTTATATAAAACATGGCAACACTGTGTTTTACAATCTTACTTGTTCTGATTATATTAATAACAGTAAATTATGCATAAGTATACGCGATTAACACTAACTAATCCATAATCATAGTTATATATTAAGTACATGTTCTTAATTAACATTATTCATTGTGTGTTTGTATAATTACACTGTAACAATGACACATTAAATATAGAGTGTAAACAAACATGTAAAATATGTAACATGTAGATATTTATGACTGATTTTCATACTTAAAGATCAAGAGTCTGGGTCTGGGATGAGGTAAAACAATAAAGTGAATAATAAAACTATGATAAAACGTTTCCAAAACAATAGTTTCTAATCATTTTAATGTTGTCTTTAAAATTATGAAATATTTTTTTTAAAATAAAAATCAACCATATGGACATTGAAAGTGCAGCGTAAAAAGTTGAAGAAACACCCCAAACCAATGCCAAAACTATCCCAAATCACTAAATCAGCCTTGGAAGTATGATTGCATCATCAACTGTGACTTATTCCCTAGTAACAAATGATTTATAAATTAGTACATAGAGGTACTGAGTTTTTGCATCTTTCTAGCTATAAAAGAGTAAATCTATTGGCAGTCCTGCCCATAATTTGTGGCGATGTCTCACTGTTCTGCCACAACTCAAGCATTTCCTTACTGTGCCCTCAAACTATGGATATGCCAGCTCGAGCGTAGAGTTGGACGGGAATTCTTGGTGTAAGTGATCCCTTGTTTTTATGCCTAATGTGTGCTACGAGAGCTGTGAAAACCACCGACACTTTTCCAGAGCCTGTGGTATGGGACTCTTAGTTGAATCCAGCTGTGTGAGCTTTCTTAGTGTGTTTTTGGTTTCCTGCTTTGGCCTTGAAATAAGAGACTGAGAGGTGTCAAGACTTCCCTCAGACCCCAGGAAATAAACTGCATTCGAATGGCACCTTTAACCCTGAAATCTGCAACCCTTACACGAATGTTGATCCTGAATGTTAGGAAGTTCTCTATAAAACCTCTAATCAGGGTCAAGTGATGTAAATATTGGATAACTACACTAAGCACAGATGATTCAAGTCGATTTTCATTTTTCTCTTTTCTTTAAATTGGTCCTGTGGCGTTTCTGGAAGTAGCTGCACCTTGTATCAAAGCCATCAGTCCCAGTGAAGGCTGGACAACAGGAGGTGCTACTGTCATCATCATCGGAGACAACTTCTTTGACGGGCTGCAGGTCATCTTCGGTACCATGTTAGTCTGGAGTGAGGTGAGTTTGCAAGTCATATATTGCCATCTGTCCAGCTGAACTTTGGTTTTTCTCACTTCTTGTCGCTACAGTGTGATCTCAGTAGTAATAATAGGTATTTATACATAAAGTGTGGTTCTAGTACATTTACACTTTTGTATGTTTGCATTGGCAATGAAACATGCATTATTACTGACAGTATCCTAAACATTGTATGAAACTTTAGAGAAGAGTTTTCAAACTAAAACCATTGTATTAATGTAGTTGTCTGTTACTTAAAATGTATAAACTTGGTTAGGATTGAGGTAAGGTTTGGGACTCAAAATATTATGGTAAAAAATGTAAGTACAAAATATATATAAAATAAATACAATAATTCCTAAAGGTTTTATGTTGCTAAAGCTTTGTTTATGTATGAAAGTCCACATTATATTAAATAAATAAATAAATTGTCATAATTCTAACAAGTCGTAATTATGAGATAAAGTAAAATATCAGTAATTAAAGGTGGGGTAAGTGATTTATGGAAGCCAATGTTGACATCTGAAATCACCAACACAAACACGTCCCTACCCCAATAGGGTCTCGCCCCTAATTTTGATAGCTCCGCCCCACACATACATAGCCTACGCAACCCATGCAGCGATTAGTTCTGTGAAACAAAGCAAAGCCAATGTTACACCATGTCTACAACGGACGACATTATGCAGGTGATTAAGTTACTGTGCTTAAGTGATTAAGAAATGTGATACTTTCAAAGTAGCTGCTTCTGGCAAGTTGTTGTCATGTACATGTTGACTTAATGCTACAAGAAACTGAGCATGCTTGCACTCTTAACGCTGGCAATAAGTAGCTGCTCAATAGCGGCGGGTTTAAAGGTGCTCAAATCAGTGGTGGCGAATCCCATACACAAACACATTGATCTGGAGTGTTTTATAGTACTTCTCACTTCAGACCGACACTCTTCATGAGCACTACTGAGTGTTCATCAAGCACCAACCCTGATACAAATTTCCCACTGCATATTCAGTTAACCTCTTTGATCTGCTGATGCTAAGTGCTAAACGAGCTAATGACTGTGTGTGTGTGTGTGTGTGTGTGTGTGTGTGTGTGTGTGTGTGTGTGTGTGTGTGTGTGTGTGTGCTTGATGAACTACATCTGGTACCGATTAAATACACTGTGCTGAAATCTCCCTATAGCGGTTCCTGTGGACCTCATAACCTTGTGACCTTTACCTCCTGACCCCGTGACCCCCGTACACGGGGGGCCCATCAAGAGCCACGTAGTTCCCTTCAGCTGTAGTGCCAGCGGGGATCTGATTACCACAGATAGCATCTAACAAGGGAGGAAGAGAACAAGAGCAGGGGAGGGTCAGAGAAAGATCTGTTTCTTTCATTTCTTCTCCTCCTACCCATTCACCGTCTTCTGAACACAGTCATTTTTGTATGTCGTTCTCAAATAGCAGAATTCATTAATATTGTACTTCGAAGACGTCCTTTTGTGGACTCCTAAGGGCCCTTGTGTCTTTCTATAGCATGTGCAGTATGTACTGTAGTAGTCAAATGGGCAGTTAGGAACAAATAGCCACTTAGCCCTTTAGAAATAACCAGAGAGAGTATATACTGTGATGACTGTACTGGATCTAGTTTAAACTTCGGCAACACTTTAGATTAGGGAACAAATTCACTATTAACTAAAGCGGGATTTATTCTTTCGTCTGGCTCTGCTCCGCAAGCCTCCGCTTATATTTCGATTTAGCGCTAAAATATTTTATAAAGTTCTTTGTTTAATATATATATATATATATATATATATATATATAGCACTGGCATTGATGAAATGTTTGCATTTGCATACTTGTCATAAGTGAATGATCTGGAACACTCTAAATAGGCACAAAACTCGTTCAACATGAAAAGCATGTTGCTTTTCCTGATACTTTAAATTAATATTTGAATGCTGTTATGAATTCAGTCAGCATTCCTCTTGACTCCTTTTGCCAGTTTGGATTTATTTTTCACATATTTTGCATTTATTTTGCATTCTATGATTGCCTTGGCAAGAATTTGGCCGCAATGAGCTCTCTCAAAAGGAAGCATAACTTTGCTGGCTACATTTTGGAACCTTTTGCATCCGGAGTGCATCTAATGCCATAAATGCTGTCAAGCTAGGAAGTTCACTTGTTTGCTGTTTTGAAATTAAGTTTATGACTGTGAGAGACAAATGTTCAAAGATGTTTTAGACAACAGCTCATATGAACCACATGCACATAGACCGTGAGATGCTGAAAGACAGTGTGCTGTAATTACGTCTCTGAGGAGCTCCACCTGTCCTCTTCCAGCCTTCATCTACGCCATCTCTTCACCACCCACCATAAACAGCCTGATACTGATTAGACTAGATTCATACACTCACTTACAAACACACACATGGCACACACACAGTCAGATTGTTTACTGATCAGAACTGGATCAAAGAACATAATCAGCCAGGGCAAATGAACAAACAAAACACAACTAACTTCTGCCAACAAATGCTGCTAGAGTTTTTCTCTAGAACTAAATTCACTGTTCTGAGACATTTTCAATAACTTGTGTCAATGCGATTTTTTTTAGTGCATTTATGAAGTCAGTATCTGCTGCCTTTCATGTCAAAGCACAGGATAGTCGCTAGTCAAGTGTTTGGGACTGTGTTTGTTGACATTATTTTCCTGAAGCTTCGGAGCTATTAGTCAGTCACAAGGCATTTACGGTTCTAATGATTGGCTCAAAACAACTGAGCTTCAGAACTGAGCGCCCATTGTCAAAGATGGTAGATTTCAATTCTCATACTTCATGTGCCAGCCAAGCAACTGCCATTGAGGGGGACAGAAGTGCCATGTGTCTCCAGGTATTATAGACCTCCTTGAGTCTAACGTCCTCTCTCTATCTCATTGTCTCCTCACAGCTCATCACACCTCATGCCATCAGAGTTCAGACCCCTCCACGTCACATCCCCGGGGTCGTAGAGGTCACGCTCTCCTATAAGTCCAAACAGTTTTGCAAAGGCACACCAGGAAGATTCATCTACACAGGTAAGCTGTTCATATTAAAACAAGAAATGGTAACACTTTATTGTATGGTGTCCTTGTAACACGTTACATATACTTAAACCCTAATCCTGACCCTTAAGGCCCAGGTATACTTCTTTTTTTACGCGTACGTTAGCGTATGCGCACAGTCGTATGCGCGGCCTTGCAAAGTATACTTCATTTGACTCGTACGCGTACACAGACGTTCGACGCATGCGCTTTGCGCCAAATTGCAATATCTCTCCTGGCCTAGCGGGGCCCGTAGGGAGCAGTTATGAAGATTACAGTGTGACGATGGACACGGAAGAAAAACTCATAAAAGTCCGGTAAGCACAGCGGAAAAGCTAGCCGTGACCATCTATTGCTGCAAGCTACCGTTTGGGAAGCCGGACAGTGTCTAAGCTGTGGGAGTGAAGCCGTTTTTTTTCGACCAGACTCGGACGTTACACACGACAATTAATGCAAGATTTAATGCGCATGTGCAGCCTGCGCGTACAAAGTATAACTTAATAGGTTATAAGTTTCAATGCAGTGAACAGTATTTTCCAAATATCTGAGTATATACAGGATGCATAAAATCCTATTCATATATCTTTAAAATATCCACTTTTATTTAAAGAGATATGCATAGGATTGAAAAAAATTCTCAATTTTAAGTATATATGTATCTTGAATATATATATATAATATATATATTTTTTATAGAATGCATATCATTATTTACTATGTGAAGTACTGCTGTTGATTTTTCTCACAAACACACACACACACACACACACACACACACACACACACACACACACACACACACACACACACACACACACACACACACACACACACACACACACACACACACACACACACACACACACACACACACACACACACACACACACACACACACACACACACACACACACACACACACACACACACACACACTCTGTTCAGGAGTACAGCTTTGTTAGCTTAATTACTGTTGATGGAGAAAATATTACAGCTAATGCTCATAAAACCGTTACAATTAAGGAAGAAAACAAGCATTTTATAGGCAACCATATTGAAACCATTTAAACAGTGAAACAAACTGTGCAGCTTACACGAAACCGTTAATGCGTAAATATTCAAACAAACACAGAACTGCCTCAGTTATGTTTGGCCTAGTAGACTCGCATACAAATCACAAAATTACAGCTTTCTGTTCTATATACACTGTATTTAGCTGTTAGACAAATTAAATATTTTAAGAGTTCATTTTACAAAAGTACGCAAGGCCAAAAATGCACATTGTTAAAAACAGCCACATACAGTATATATATTTGTCATCAGTTACTCCAGCGTTCGTGAGGCAACGCGATTTCGCTTTGGTCTTACCTCATACCCCAACCCGATCAATGCCTACTTCTTCCATGAGGTTAAAGGTCAGCTCGCTGCCTAATTTCATGCTTATTTTTTTCTGTTGCTTTTTGTTTGTACTTGCTCGCTGGTGTTAAATCATCACGCACACCCACACAAACAAGAGGACATACTTGAAAGTGATTCTAAATCAAAGGCGAATTAAAAGAGAAAAATAGCTGATCTGGTGCACAGATGGATCTTATGAGAGGGCGACCGACTCGTTCCAGTGAGGAAGGGAGAGGGAAATAGTATGTGCGTCCACAGAAGTTAAGTGCCACGATAGACATGGTATCAGAGTTGTAGGTGGCAACCAGTAACACTGAAAGGAAGACACAGATGGCAAATTTATTATTTTATTTACTTCACCCACTACTATGAGTATATCAGTAGTTTCTCTCAGGCGCCGGGCAGAAATCTTTTGGAAACAGAAGCAAATGTAGTGAAATTCATGGCTTTGAGTGTAAATCTTCAAACTTATGGCTGTGCTGCAAGTAACCGTCAGCTTTTTGAACTAATAATGTACCTTACTCTTGAAAATGAACTCAAGTTGGCACCTTTAGGGGCATCACCAACGTTAAGCAACTGGCACACAAAGATGGCAGCTGGCATGGGTATTAGAAGTACCCAGAAGACAGCTGGCGATGCTAATCAGTCTCTGTTAGCCGAGGCCGCTAGCAAAGGCTATTTGCATAGAACACTAGCAAACCCTCAGAACTAATTGAATCAATACAGGCAAAGCCACGGACGCCTCCCGCCAGGCTCTGGCCGGGCATTAATCAATGGCTACCTGGAAACTACAACTGAAGTCAGAATCCATAAATGGCTAAATCAGTCAACCACATCAAGAATATAAGTTGAACATAAGGTCTTGCAGACGATGACAAAAGAAAATATGTGCTTTTGGCCTGTGTTTTACATGAAAATACAGGTTGAGTTTTGTTTTAGATTTTTTGTAGTACAATAAAGTTATAAAAAAAACAAATTATTTAATTAAACAGCTAGATGAAGTACAGGAGAATTAAAATTAAGGCAAGTATATAGACGTATTGTTTTCTTACAACGATACACCTGATACCTGGAAGTCTGCTTCCAGAGTGTTCCAGTCTGCTAAAAACGCTGCTTGAATCACTAATGGTGGTTCATATCCGCTTTAAACTGGTCTAGCTGATTTCCCACCCTGGTCACCCGTACGAAAAAGAAGGTTTATTCAAGTGTGCTATTAGTATACTTATTTTAAACTAAAAATAGGAAAGTATACTTTTAATTTACTTTCCATGTACTTCTCAGAAATATACTTAACATTACATTTAAGTATACTTGACTTATACTTTGTAAAAGTCGAAATATATTTGAGCTTGTGCTTCTAGACTCAGTGTTTTCATTGTTATTTGGTAGGGGGTGCTAGTACACATCTTCTGTACAGAATTTACAAAAAACACAAGTGAAGAAGAAACCGAAACAACAGATGCCTACACGTGTAATCTAACACGAATCATCAGATATGAAACAGCATCAAAACTGTGTAACGTTATGGAATAACATGTCACCAATGAAGAGGTAATAATGATTGTCAAGCTTTGGGGTGTTGATAGCAATCTTCCTTTTTCATTATCATTCTGAATCCAATCCATATTCTTTTTCAGCTTTTTGTTCAAAATGTTCTTTATTTCTTTATTTTTTATTTATGAAACTTACCCACATTCAAGTGTTAAAAAAAGAATGCATGAAGCTAGAATAAAATGTTTTTGTTTACAAGCAGATACTCTTTTGATGTTTATATGTTCAGATATTCATATAACAAAATATATACAAATTAATACTTAAATAGGCACATAGCAGTATACTTAAAGTATGAGGTAAAGTTCACTTAAAGAAAACTTACGAGTGTACTTGCAGTATAAAACTACTAATCTCATAGTTTACTGAGACTATACATCAAAGTTCAAATTTAAATGGATGCCACCTTATTGGGGCAATGAAGCCTCCCTACACCTACCCTAACCCTTCCATATACTTTATTTACAACTTTTTGATTTTTCCTTAATTTTCATTGAAAACAAATGCCTTTCCAATGTGATATAAGATTTTAAAAGGCAGGAAAAAAGTTTGGCAAAAGGTGGATTCGAACCCGGGTCGATCGCATCAAAAAGACTACGACTACAAACTCGCCGTCTACGCCACTGAAGCTGCTGTTAGATGATGTAGGGCTGACTATCCCAATCACATGTTGGTGGGATGAGTTAGTGTCAATAGCTTCAGCCAACAAGGCGGGCTATTTTCTACTTAGTGTAAATAGACACTCCGGAATTGTAATATCTCTCTGCATCACTATACCTGACAGCTAAGACCAGCAAACCACTTTAGTCTGGTTTAAGCTAGTTTTTTCAGCAGGGTTGTCTGTTTCTCTGTCATCCTGGTGTTTCTGTTGTACTGGACACCATAAACAGATCCCTGGGGACAAACTAATACATCTCATATAATTGACAGTGTAGGTTCTGTGTCACTTCGAAAACTGAATGTCAGCGGCGTGTGTTTGTTAGGAGGAAGTGCAAAGTGCCAATCGATAAACCATTGGAGCAACAGAGACAAATCCTGCCGATGGAACTGCCGTAACATTCACAAGAATCGCAGGGAAACAAATCTGAGACGGAAAGGCCATGCTTTTTCCATTCTGTTCACAATTACACTCACTTTATTTCATTTTAGAATTTCGAGATTGATATTTCCAACCTGGTCTCATAAAAATACGTACCTCTGTGCACTTTCTGTGCGACACCGTTTTACGTACCTTACTGCACGTTTCACCGCAGTTTCAAAGAGAAATGTCCACTGAGTGGCGCTAAAACACAGGTTAAATACGTGAACCCTGGCACATTTTATTATGTAGATATAGGTACATATTGCTGTGTTTTTATTACGTTGCTACAGAAACGTATTGCGGCGGTTCAGAATTCAAATATCGGGGTCTGTCCCTAAAAGTTAATGCTCTATCGTTTTGGAAATATGCCCTACATCAAACCCAACCCTAAACCTACCCGATAGTGTTGACAAATGCAAAACTGATATAAAAATGAATTTGTTGATGCAACTGTGCTATTTCAACTTCCTAATATGCAGATTTGAACTGCCCTGTCGAACCGTGATTACACGGGATTCGAACCGGAGCTCCTCGCCTCCTAAGTACATCTCCGTACTCCATGAGCTATCGAACAAACTTACCATCTATGAAAACCCATAGATACGACGGCTGGATATGTGTGATGCTAACGTCAAAAGCATCAGTTTTCAAATCTCCCAGCTTTTTAATCTTATTATTCAAGTAATTGTGCAAAAATTACTCTTTATTAATCAAAACTCTGTAAATTTGTGTAGAAAAGGAGTAAAAGGTGTCAGAGTTTTACTGCCTCTAGTGTTTGTTTCTTTTGGAAACTGCGGTAATATGTAGTTATTAGTACATATTTCGTGTCTCGCTAAAAAGTGCACCCAGGTACGTAAATGCTATGAGACCAGGTATGATATTTCCCATATTTGTTTTATCCCTTATGTAACATTGTAACATTATGTAACGGAACAGTGATGCCAAATCACTCTTTCCTTTAAAGTTGTCAAAAAAAAAACATTCATAACCAATTTTGCTTGCATTTACTTGACAGCACATATTTCCAATGTGAAAAAAATAAAATAATTGATTAAAAAGTGGGTGGTTGGTGGGAAGGGTTTGAAAAATAATGTGATTGGTCACAACAGTGATCCTCAAATCTGGCTCGCGAGATCCACTCTCCTGCAGAGTTTAGCTCCAACCCTGATCAAACTCACCTACCTGGGATTTTCTAATGATCCGGAAGACGTTGATTAGCACGCTCAGGTGTGTTTGATCAGGACTAGAGCTAAACTGCTGGAAAGTGGATCTCACGAGCCAGATTTGAGGATCACGAGGTTACAACATACAAACAAAATGTTGGTGTAGAACTGGAGCAACTTGTTACATTTTAATGGAAGATATTCTTTGGAATAACAAATGATTAGTGAGTAAATAAACGTAAATTAAAATAACGTTTCATATTTTATATTTTTATGTGTTATATTTTTATGTAATTATAGATTAGATTTACATTTAATTTAAATAGATAAAGATAAATATGGTCCATTTCTATGACATGTTGATATTGCTTTCTGATATAGCTGAAAATTCTACTAGCATCCCATAAAACTGCACTATGGGAAGTATAGTAGAAAACAGAATGGAAGTTTAATTGGTGACTCAAAGCATGAGTTAAATTTTTTACAATAATTTGAACAAAATATCACCTCTTAACAGCAAAGCGCCTCTTCTGCTAACATTTCTGCTTGCTAGACAGGCAGTAATTGGTGACGTTAAAAATTCTGCGGGATCTACTGCTGCCAACTTAATGCTTTACTGTCGGGAAGGGACGAGCACCTCCAATTAGATTACAAGCAATTCCAGGTCACTGCAAGATCGGACTGCAGCCAGATATCTCTGCAGTGGTCACAACGGATAGTAGTGCTGTAGATGAATCACACACACTGCTAACAAGACCCCAAAGGACGACTTTTGAGGCTTTATTATATAACACAGCCTCGGTGAAAACAAGAGCACAATGGAAATACGCTATTAGTCAGCACACCAAGCAGAAAAAACACAAGAGTGGTTTTGAGTTTCTCAAAGTAATGAGAAAAACTGCTCTAGTCTAAAAAAACGACACACTGCATGTTATATATTTGTGTATAGTCCTCTCATTTAAAGAAACATTTCCTTCCTTCTGTAAAGAAAGCATACTTCAAACCCAATTCAGCAGCACCTCCTCTACACCTACCTCCAACATCTCTTTTACCACCAGTTGTTTTGTATCATAAAGATGCAGCATTGGAAAGAAAAAAAGTGTGGTAGAATAAGAGAGGGGGAAAGACACGAATAAGATTGTTCTCTATTGATCTTAAAGTGGTGTAGCTTGGAAAAAATAACTCATCTATAATAAGGGGGGAAGAATGAAGCAATAATTCAGAGGTATTGAACGCTCCACTGCCGTGGGTATTGATCCCCCAGAGCTCGCACCTGAAGGGGGGGAATACATGCGCCCTCTGGGGTGAAGGGGGGGGGGGTGACATTCCCTTGCTCATTACTGCAGTACTATAGCAGGGAAAGGATAGGAGATTTAGTTAAAGATGATCCATACAGACACAGACCTGTTTGTTCCAAGAATAGATTCAGCATTGTTATTGATTTGAATGGATAACTTTCATTTTGATTCTGTTTTGTCTGATTCAGTTCGGATTTGATTCAAACGTTCTTGAAAAACATAATTTTAGTGATAGACAACTCGTGCGTCATGGTTGCTAGAGCACTGGACCTTCCGGTTCTAGAATCAATTCTGTTGTAGATTCAATTCATTTTGTTCAGTCCAATTCGGTACATTTGGGTTTGAAATTTTTAGGGTTCAATATAGATAGTTCTGGCAGAGCTCACAGTCTGCTTGTTATAGAATGTAATCAATTATTTTTATTTGTTGATTTTGATTTGTTCATTTAAATGTAGTTTGTTTTAAAACATTTTTAGTGAAAGACGATCCTGACACACCACTAGACCTGCTGGTTGTGGAATAGAATCATTTCTTTTCTAGCTTTTATTCCATCAATTTGATTTCACTCCAATTTTTTTTTTAATTAAATTAGTTTGATTTGATTCAAACACTCTAAAATGATGTTTTAGTTAAAGACGATCTACAATATGCCATGTTAGTGCTGCTAGAGCGCCTGGTCTGGTGGTTCTTGAATAGAATTGATTTTGTTATGTATTGGATTAATTTACTTTGATTCGATAATGTCCAATTTGCTTTTATTTAGCTAGATTCAGTTTGTTTGAATTTGATTCAAAAACTGGTTTTAGAATAGAATCAATTGTAGATCTGATTCATTCGCTTTGACTCAACATTGAATTAGATTTTGTTTTGATTTGATTCAAACATTGGATCTAAAGTAAAAATTGATTCGGTTACATGTTTGATTCTTTAATTCAATTTGCTTTATTTTATGTGTTCAATTAGATTATATGTATCATTTAATGTAAAGACCTAAAAAGTTTTAAAAATAATGTTATAAAACGAAACTTTAAAGGCATAGTTCACCCAAAAATGTAAATTACTCACCTACATATTTTTTACAAACACAAATTAAGATATTTTTAAATGAAATCCAAGAGATTTGTGAGCCTCCATAGATAAAATTACATCTTAATTTGTGTTCCGAAGATGAACAATTATGTTCATAATTGTTTGTGTTCCAAAGGTAAGTAATTAATGACAGAATTTAAATTTTTAGGGTGAACTGTCCCTTTAACATGGGAAGTAATGCAACGACTCAATGGACAAACAAGCAATTCTCAATTCATTCACTAATCACGTTTAAGGTCTATTGAATCAATGAATCTAATGAATCTATTGGATTTCGTGTGGGTTTGGCTCGGCTGTAGAGTGAGTGTATGTGCAAAAGGCAATTACGTACCCAACTACTACCCATCACGCCACTTTACTATGCTCAAATTAAACGAGGACTTACCTCATGCTTCCCTGTCTCCTCTTTCCACACTATCCCTCTACTCACAACATTCCCTCCTCCCGGTCATTATAGTGAAATATGATGAGGCCTGGATCTGCCCTCATGAAATTTCAATAACAATTGATTTCTGTGATTGCAAGAGATTCTTCTCAGAGAGCGAGGGATAGAAATAAGTGATACGCACAGGGTGGGGGTATATCTTCTCATTAATTTATTGTCAATGATGTTCTAGTCATATCAATGTGACGGTATCAACCAATCGTTTTGTGCTGACAGCTCACAGGCGTTGCGGCAGTGGCACTATTCATCGATCCTGCTTTTTCTTTATGGACATTAGTAGACAATGTTTGCACAGGCTCGTGATATTCTCTCTTTGGTTTGGTTGACATCAAAATTTCTTACAAACCCATTAAGTTCAGATACATTAGACCAGGTAGAACTGTCATAGGCCAGTGGATTTCCAGTATCATTACAATATATGATATATACTTCGGCAGATGCGTTGGATTGTTTGCCATCACCATGCTAGCACGTTCAAACCGTTTTTTTTTTTTTTACAACTCCCTTCTGAAACATTTTGGGCCGCTAAATTAGCTAGTAGTGCAGTTAGATACTTCTCTCACTTAGGCTATTTTTGGCTATTTAACCGCTAAAGCTACCAAGGGAGAGCTATAAACCAACATCCCTGTGCAAATTGATGCCATGTGGTATTAATACGAGGAAAACAATAAAACAGTTTGAAGAAGTGGAGTTAGGCCAAGCTATAAATACTTACTGTGTGGTTAGCGCTTGTTTCGCATGTAGTGAATACTGCACTCGGCTACAGTGAAAAGTTAGGCCAACAACAATCCCACTTCCCCATTTTGGGAAGAGAACTTTTCGTACAGTAGAGATGTTTAAATAGTTGAAGGGCTTCATTCTCTTTCTGAGAACTTCATTCTCTCGAGTTTGTCCCTTTTTACACCCTTGAATGATTATTTTCTTTATAGAAATGAACTTTATATGTCTCAATGCCCTTGATATCTCTGTGTTCTTTTAAGTGAGGGCAAGAGGATGTGGTGACCAAATCAAAAAGTATATCAAATTGGAAACTCATATTCTTGAGGGACGCAGTGACCCGCAGTATCAGCCTGTGTTGAAAGTGGATGAAAGGTTCTTTCATAAGAAACAGCTTCTTCAAAAACACAGTTTGGACTAGGGTTACTTTTCAAAAGAGGTTTGGAACGTGACTCAAGAAATATTGTGGTTTAAGAACGCACGATTGCCTATGTATGTATTTATTTAGTGACAGTTTTTATGTATTACGTGCATCACTTCATACATATTAGCATACAATTATTTGTATTTCTTTATTTATTTACAACACACTTAAAAATGCATGATATTTATTTAATAATGCATAATTTGATGAATAAGTGTTATTATTACTTATTAATACGTATTAATAATTAACAGTCAATGCTGTTTGTATTTTTTATTATCTTTTAATCTTGCTGCATATTATCATATATTTTATAAAGTATTTATATTGAATAAAGTATTTAACAAATATGTAATATAATATGATACAATACAATATAATATGTTGTGATTGACGTCTTTGCTGTTATTGTTTAAGTTAATTTATTACAAAATGAGGATATTATAGGGGTGACCCCGAATAGTCGACGATTCGATGCTACGATAGGAGGAGCCTGATTCGACTCCCAATCTCACAGTCGAATATTCGCGGGGTGTTATGATCATGCCATTTTGGCTATATGGGGGGGCTCAAATGTCTGATTTCACAGAGAAATCTGCGAGGTGTCCATTACACATTTTCCCTGTGTGTTAAAGTCAGTAATAATTACTGTCGAATGTCTGACTTGACTCTTGGTAATGTATTTTTTGCCCCGCCCCCAAACATATGATTCGACTATCAGTCGAATATTAGCAAGATTCGAAAATTCCAATTCGATTGATATTATATATATTATAGTATACTGTATTATATTATATTATATTATTCTTATCTAATGTTGCTGGTTGTTAATGTACATTAAATCACAAATGTATTGCTTGACATTTCTAACTCTTTTGGTGTAGTGGCCCACTAAAAGCATTTGAATACACAACAAATCACACTTTAAAATGCATGCATGGAATTAGATTAGATGCAAAATATAATTTCAATTAATTAGAACAATTCTTAGTTTTATCTCTGTCCTCTCTCTCTCTCTCTCTCTCTCTCTCTCTCTCTCTCTCTCTCTCTCTCTCTCTCTCTCTCTCTCTCTCTCTCTCCTCTCTCTCTCTCTCCTCCTCTCTCTCTCTCTCTCTCTCTCTCTCTCTCTCTCTCTCTCTCTCTCTCTCTCTCTCTCTCTCTCTCTCTCTCTCTCTCTCTCTCTCTCTCTCTCTCTCTCTCTCTCTCTCTCTCTCTCCCCTCTCTCTCTCTCTCTCTCTCTCCTCTCTCTCTCTCTCTCTCTCTCTCTCTCTCTCTCTCTCTCTCTCTCTCTCTCTCCTCTCTCTCTCTCTCTCTCTCTCTCTCTCTCTCTCTCTCTCTCTCTCTCTCTCTCTCTCTCTCTCTCTCTCTCTCTCTCTCTCTCTCTCTCTCTCTCTCTCTCTCTCTCTCTCTCTCTCTCTCTCTCTCTGTCGACCTCTGGGTCTCTCGGTAAGTGAATGTTTTCCCCAGGCTGAGTGAGAGGATTGGATACAATGTAGAAATCAATGGCAATAAGAGAGGAGTGAAGTACTCCTGACACATACAAGCATGTGAATGTGTTTGGGAGCGCACTGACTCATCCATCTCCATATCACTTTATCAACAGATGCCCCCCACACTGAAATACACACACACGCCAGCTTTCTTTCTCCTTCATCCAGACAGGTTTTTAGATTAATTAGATATTATCAACCAACATTTGCGAGGAACTGTATAATGAAAGGTCATTTATTGCTGTAAAGCTGTGAATAGCAGCACTTATGCGGTCATTAACCTACATGTTCTTAATTGCCAGGCACTAACTTCAATATAACTTAAAGAGAATTTACAGTATCTTGACCATCTGCTCCAACCGACAGGAAAGTACCTACGTTTCATGCCCCAGCAGCCCCTAACACTCCCTCACACTCAAACTGCCCAAACCACTCTCTCTTTCTCTCTTCCTCTTTTCTCTCTTTCTTCTCGCACATCCATCCTTCAACAGCCTTGGGACCAATCACTCATATGACATGTTATTTATGAACATTTTGCAATATATACATGTTTTTTGGCTTAATCGGATGCCATTTTTGGATCCCACGAACACTGAACCACAAGCTAACCAAAACACAGATGACAGCGAACAACTTGGCACCTGTAAAACACAAGCTGTTATGAATATAAGACGAATATAGGACGACCCCTGTAACGTCTTTCATGTAATGTTTCACACTGTTAAATGCTTTGCACAATGAAAAAGTGCGTTTTGCTATTTATTTTTTAGATTTAATAAAGACTTTAAGATATCATTTAATTAACAATAATATAATTTAAAATGTAGTAATTGAATATAGTAAATAATAATTAATATAATATAACATAATATTAATTAATGATAATTATTGTATCCTTATTTATTATTTTATATTTTTTTATAATTAATTAATAGTATTTATTAAATGTCATCTTCATATTACAAAATGTGTTATAATATAATATAATATTTGTCTATATTTTACTATATTTTGGTACATGTGTGTGTATATATAAAATAAATGTGTTTATTTATTATTAAAAAAAAAATATATATATATATATATATATATGATTTTTATTTATTGTTTTTAATTTGTTTATTTATTATTTATATGTATATATACATATATATAATTAGTTTTATTTATTATTATTTATTGTTTTTAATATGTTTATTTATTATTTATGTATACAGTATATACGGTTAGAACTGTCTTGAATGCTAATGCCATTAGGAGTTTTTGTTTGGTCCCCTACTTTTCTCAAAACTGTGGCACTTTACAAACAAAGTGCCTTCATGAACAGACGTTCTACATCCATTTTCTGTCCATTACAGGAGCAATTGGTGTCAGATAGCTTGTTAATATCTCTCCTGTCCTCTATCTCATCCCTCGCTCAGATTGAGTGACAGGCTTTCGTGTTTTTGACAGCATAAAGACTTTATGCAAAGTAATTGCTGCGTGCAACATAAAACATAAGCGCCCTGCGATTATTACACGCTATACGCGCTTGCTGCACTTAACATGGGCGTAAGAATTCCCAACAATTTTAAATGGCTTCCATTAGAACTGTTGTGTATATTATTATTGCACTTTCTGAAGAGTTATTACTCTAGGTTGCAGTACATTTTTGTGTTTATTTAGAAAAAAACTAAAAGATAATGCAACAACTAAATGTCCATGTTCAATTTTGTTCCAAAAACATGCAAGCCTTTTATTCTTTGCAGCACATTTGAACTAGTCTTGTGTCAAAAATGATGGATTTGTCTCTTTTGTTTGTGTCCACAGCTCTGAATGAACCCACCATAGACTACGGTTTTCAGCGGCTACAGAAGGTGATTCCTCGGCATCCAGGAGACCCCGAACGCTTGCCAAAGGTACGGAATCGAATTTACACTCTTTCAAACAATAGAGTTAATAGGGTCGAAACGAGTTAAAGAAGCATCAACGGAAATGTGCTTTTGAAATGGACTGAAGTGAACATGTTCTTCTGTTATGTAAGTTTCTATATTTATTTCATATATCATCATTTTATAGTTTATTTGAATCTCTATTCTATTTATGAAATATATAACTGATTAATGTTTGGAGGCTTAATTGCATAACTCCGTTGAATGAACAGGTTTATCAAGAATGCATGTTGTGTGGGCTGAATCGTGAATCATTTCATCTGACATTCCTCCATCACTATTAAGTGCTTCCAGATCCTCTTTTCTTGATCTAGAAAGAGTGCTACAGCATTAGTTATTACATCAAAGTAATGAGTCTCACTTATGAAGGACTGAGATGGCGGGCCGGCCTCTGTTATGTCATCATTGTCTTGGTGATGAAACTCATATTGTAATAATTCTGCTTGGATGAACATTAGAGTCTGTTGCACAAGGACAGAAAGAGTTGCATCATGAAAAAATTAAATAAATCGGTCTGTTGCTGTGTTACTTCTACGTGTATACAGAGCCATGTTTGCATGTGTGTGTTTGCTGTTAATGGATCGTCTGAGTGTAACAAGTACTCTATATAGTGCTTCATCTGTTTTCAGTTTGGGCCAATTTGGTCTTAATGAAACCGTGTTTTTAACTGTGTAAATACTCCAAATAAGCTGCCGTCACAGAGGGAGGAGATATTTGGTTTGCATTTGTTGTGCTGGAGCTCTAGAAATATGACATAAAACATTCTTTGTTCAATCTCTGTGAATCATAGTTCAAATCTCAGTTATACCGGGACTAGGTCAGGTGTCAGAAAACACCGGCTTAGATTTCGCCAAGTACATCGTGTTCCTGGAGCAACTTTCTTGCTGGTTCTGGAACAGCATTCATATCCACAAATGTTTTTTTGTTGTGTGTTTTTTTTAGGGTTTAGGGTTAGATCGCCGCTTGGGACCAAAGCAACGTTCTGCCATTTTGATTTAAGTATTATAATATAATATAATATAATATAATATAATATAATACATCAAATGATGAAAATGTAATTAATAAATTAATAGCCAAATTTACTGAAATGGTATTTAATGACAAGATATAGGATATATATATATATATATATATATATATATAAGCAAATTTTTACTCCGGTTATTTCCTTATGTTTTGACACTTTTATCCTTTAGGCATTAGATAAATAATCGTAAACCTTATGAATGTAAGTTTTTCAGATTGTTTTTCATTGTCCCCTTGATTATTATATTATATTATATATATATATATATTATATTATATTATATTATATTTAGATTGGATTGTTTATGAGCTATTATATTAATATTATATTATTTGGCTATAGATTATATTTACACTGTTAAAATAGCAGGATTTTCTGCTATTTATAATATATTTCTGCTTTTTATATATTTTATGCTATTTATACTTTAATTATTGCAAATAGTGGTAATTATCTGCACCTTAGTATATATTGTAATATATATATATATACAAATGGATTGAGCATCAATTAATTTTAATTTTAATTATTAAATGGATGCCACCTTATTGGGACAATTAAGCCCTAAAGCAATGATGCTGTTTCAGGAAGATAGTTTGCAAAATCACGTAAACTTCAAAAGTTCCCTTTCTACATTCATTTTCTGTTTTTGAGCATTGAGTGTATTTTGCTTGTTCATTTCACAAGTGTGTATGTTTGGTCATGTGCTGTGAGCTTATTGTATATACATGTGAGTGTGTGTGTGTGTGTGTGTGTGTGTGTGTGTGGGTGAGTTTAAGAGCGCGGGCACCCAGAGGTGATCCATCATGGTGAAGTCAGCTGTCCAGCGGTGCCTCCCGGCAGGTCAGCGATCGAAGTCTCCGCTGGCCGGACTTTATTATTGCTCCAGCACCAGTAATTGAGTCACAGCAGTGTGTGTGTGTGTGTGTGTGTGTGTGTGTGTGTGTGTGTGTGTGTGTGTGTGTGTGTGTGTGTGTGTGTGTGTGTGTGTGTGTGTGTGTGTGTGTGTGTGTGTGTGTGTGTGTGTGTGTGTGTGTGTGTGTGTGAAAGCAGGAAGAGAAATTATTCCAGCACACTGGCACCTCTGACATTCAGAACAGTGTTGAGCTCAATGAAGAGGTCGGACATATGGAGGAACAGAGAATCATACATAATCTCTCGCTCTCTCTATCTCTCTGGTCTTGGCTGCTGTCCCATTGGCAGCGGCGGCGTCACACACACACACACACACGCTCTGTTCCTCTCCACCCCATCGATTTTCTCGTCCTTATTGAGGTAATAACAGTTTGTTGACGGGGCTCTCTTTTCAACTGCTCACCTCAATCATACCAGCCAAACATCGGGACGCCACAGAGAGAGACGGGCACACACACACACACACACACACACACACACACACACACACACACACACACACACACACACACACACACACACACACACACACACACACACACACACACACACACACACACACACACACACACACAGAGATCCAAATGAAGACATGCCATAGACTTCTACTGTTTTTATATAAAGCTGATTTACAGACAAATTTATTTTTTGCTTATGAAGCTACTGCATGTGTTTACAATACAATGAATACTGTAAGCAGATTTAAAACTCAAAATGTATGTAAGATAGTTGTTATTTATAGGGTTTTCAAGCAAAATTCATACAGCAATGTGAAATGGCCACTTTTAGGAATTTGAAACACCTGATTAAGCAAACATTTGCTGTACAATACATGCAATGTTATCTACTTCTTTCTTTCAGTCATTAGAGATATAATTTGGACATTTGCCCCAGTTCTTTTTCAGTGTTTCTCCTATCTAAACCTCTCAGTTTAGTTTCCTATAGAGGCTGTAATGTTCCCAGTTCAAAGCCAGACGCAGACAGACCTGAGAAGCTCAGAAGGACAGACGGTGTAGTAGCCCGTGTGAAAGGATTAGAGAGGACAACAGAAGTGTGAATGCTCTACTGGACATTTACATTGACAATGAGATCTGACATGGACCTACACAACCTGCCCATTTTGGAGCCTTTTATTAATCCGTTTTTAGTATTTGTTTGCTTAAAGATGTTGCTCCAGTGCGGCATGACTTTATAGCTTCCGTCAACACAAAAAACGATGTTGAAGCATTTCAATTTAATCATAAAATCTCCAAAAGAAGACAAAAAAACATGATAAAAATGCCCATAAGGCTCATTCACTTTATACCTATAAGGCCATACAGTAGCTTAGTATTAGGAGAAGGAAAAAGTCATTATTTGTAATAAATTTACAGAGTTCTTCTATAATCTTCATGCTAGCACATGTTTTCAAAGGGTTTCATCTCAGTCCATTTCCTGCTGTAAACCTGTAACTATATATATAAACTTAAAACAGATTTATAACATAACAGATAGTTTTTTTTATGGAACCGTTTATTAAAAATTTAGACGAAGTCACAAAAAAGTTTGTATATATGTTTTTTGAGTTTCATATTTGCCTGTTACATCAGGTACATTTTTATAGCTAATTTTGTACTATACAGGAGAATATGGAGCTCAAGAAGGGAAAAAATATATATAATATTATAGGATAATGTACAATATATATATATATATATATATATATATATACTATTATAAAAGACTAAATAAAGTATCCAATTTGTTGCAGATGTTGTCATATGGCCAAAAAGTCAAATTAAATGTATAGCTTGCAATGTAAATCAATAAGATCTTAACATACATAAATATCAGTTGTCACTATGTATCACCCAATCATGTTTTAGTAAGGTGATATTTAAATGCTTAGATTTATGATCAGAGCTTTATACTTTTTATTTTGGTCAAAACATATAATGCAATGCAATGCAAAGATGATCTGGACTTAGAAATGTGCGAATCAAATATAATAAAGTTGGCTTTATAGGGTTCAATAAATAGCAGGTTTTTAGGAAATATCAACTAAAAACCTTTCCGGGAAAGCTACTTTGCTGATATCATTGTATATGAAGCTTATGATGTCATCATCTGCTGATATCTTGCTGATCTAATCAACACTGTGAACAAACGCAGCACAGTAAATCGCTTTATCAACATGATGATCTAAAGATGACACAGGCACTGTTATATAATGTTAGGACAATCATCAGTTTTTGAAGGTGTCTGGTGAGCTATTGTTGACTAGTAAGGATACTTATGGATTGTTGTTAACTTATAGCTATGTTTGATTATTAGTTTTGTCATGATTTCCATGTTTTCTTTCATGTGGGTTTTATGATTTCTTAACTTTTCTGGATGAGCCTTGGTACCTGGTCCGAAGGCATAGGAAAACATATTACATTTGTGATGTATATAGAGCTCAGTGTTTCTGCTATACAGTATTCATCATCGACCTCTGCTCCTCATCTTTTCCGCTGAATTTGATTGATGTTTTGGCTGAACTCGCACGTACTGGGAATTCACTGCCTCCAGGCCGCACCACGTTCATTCGGGCCCTTTCGCTCGCCAGTATCCCTCTCGCGCTCCCCCACGCTGGGCTGCAGAGGGACTCTCCTCCGCCTCCTCACTCTCGCTGCAGGATCTATCGCTCTAACAGCTCCCCGTGACGATAATGAGAGGTTAACACAGTGCCAGCATGGCCATAATTGAGTGAATTTAGCACCTTGGACAGCGAACTAAAACTCCTCATTGCTTGCCTGACCCCCGTCAAGATTTGTTTGTGCGTTTGTGTCTTTGTGTGTGTGTGTGTGTGTGTGTGTGTGTGTGTGTGTGTGTGTGTGTGTGTGTGTGTGTGTGTGTGTGTGTGTGTGTGTGTGTGTGTGTGTGTGTGTGCGTGTGTGCTTGCTTGGTGCGACACACCCCAGGGCTGATTGGGAGGCAATATGTTCCAACACAGCGCTCACACACACATGCTAAGGGGTAAGATCCTGGTGAAGGTTGCATTCAGAGGGGGGAGCAATTTTCTGCCTGTCACTCGGTTAGCTGGAGCAGCGCCCTTCTGCATTAACTTCTCCCAAAGATCTCCCACTCGCCAACATACAGGACGGAGAAATATAAAGAAAACACTCGAGGAACATGTGAACGCTTCTGCAATAAAAAAACACGAACAACAGTACCCTTACGGAAAAAAAACAAACATGAATTTTAATCGCATGTAAAATTAAAGGGCCTGATTATTTTGTATACATGAGCAGAACAAATTTCTTTGTAAATTGTTTGTAAAACCATTAATTCGTGCAACAATTTACATTTATATACAATATATTTACATTTATATAAATTATACAGTTAACATAGGATTGATTCTATGTACAATTTAGATTTATGACTGATTAAGAAAGTTGTTATGATTGATTTGTTTTATTTATAGAATCATTAATTTATATTTATAATTGTTTATGCAAAAACGGTTTTTTCGAATGATTTACATTCAAAGGAATGGAACTGTTTATGATTAAAAGTTTTATGAATTCAACAACTTAGATAATCAATGTTTTAACAGAAGATTTACACATGAATATGACCAATTACATATTAAATTATATAATTAACATTAACATCAATGCAACAATTTATATATGAACAGTTCTACTTTACATTTCAATAATGCAATAATTTACATAAGGATGGTTTTATAAATGATTTACAGTTATGTCAATGCAACATTTAAAAGAAGAATTGTTTTACAAGCTATTTACTGTACATTTGTATCAATGCACCAGTCAGTGTAAGAATGGGTTTATCACTTTTTTCATCAAAGCAAAACAAGTTATCATTTATTTCATTTATAACATGTACTAATTTATGTAAGCATGGTTGTCAGTTCTGGAATGGTTTGTATTGATTTGATTAGCATTCATTTCAATGCAACAATTAACACACACACACACACACACACACACACACACACACACACACACACACACACACACACACACACACACACACACACACACACACACACACACAGATTTTGGAAAATATGTACATTTATATAAGTGCAATTCAGAACAATTTAAGAAATAATTTATGAAAAAAATAATTGTTAGAGTTTTTGTTTGCTTCTGTTTCATGAATGAGGCCCAGTGTGTGAAAATATCTAACTATCATTTCATATTTAAAAATTTCACACGTGAAATCTTGGTCATGCGTTTCAAAATCACACAAAAGTTGCGATTTTGTGAAAATGTGAAATTCGTGTGGTTTTTCCATAAGGGAGTTTTGACTTGTTATTGCATTTGATTTCTGAGAGATGTCAATGACAAACCTACATGATGTGATCTGTGTTGCATCATTAATTCATTGTTTGTGAACCAAATTTTTAAAATACAGGATTTCGTGTCAAATTTTACTGGCCAAGACATGCACTTCTCCCATGCTTGCAGATCTCATGCTAGTTTGATAATGTGGAGATATTGCACAAGCCACATAATCACATTATTAAAGCAACACAACAGTCGCTAATGTTTTCCAGCCATTGCACTTAAACAGTCATGACACCCGTTGTCCTTCTTCCCCATCATGTGACTGCGCAGAAAAGCATATGCTAAAGTAATTACTTCTCATTAGCGGGAACGCATCGATTCCTTCTCTGATGTACCGTCATCACAAGAGCTCTTACAAGAGCTGGCTCTCCGCTGAGTTATTGCCCTGTACTGTGAAACCGAGTGAAACATAGATTGCATTGTCCTTCCTCAACGCAAAGCAGATGTTTGCTGAAATACTGCACTTTTTCATCCTGACAGACACAGAACAATTGAGCAAACATCAGCTCCATGTGTTCCACTTGGCTGTGATCGCCGATGTTATTAAACGGAAATTCAACCGTTTTTCATCTGTGAAAGAGAACAACATCACATTGTGTAGTTACAAGTGACAAGTATTATGGATTAAACTGAGGATGAAATTAGTTCTCAAACTTTTTATCATTAATATTTCCTTTGTTTGTTTTGTCGTGCATACAGGAAGTGATTTTGAAGAGAGCAGCAGATCTAGTGGAAGCACTTTATGGAATGCCTCATAACAATCAGGTGAGGAAGAAACTCTTTGATTATCATTGATAACTGACAGACGCATAAATTCCTGTTAACACATGTTGAAAATATATGGGTGTTTCTATCTGTATTATTGGCCCTGAAAACTTAAAATGACCTTGCAAATTTAAACATATATATAAAACAAAAACAAAACAAAAAAACATAAAAAGTTTTTTTAATTTGTCTATGAATAATGTGCAGTGGTGTACAAACATTACAGAACAATTATGATTTTTTTTCCATCTAAAAACTGAAAAAAAGAAGAAAAAGTTATTTCAAAGAAAAAATATAAACTTCATGATGTTGCAATTCTATATGTATATATATATATATATATATATATATATATATAAATGTGACATATGTTTTTAATTATACACATGCATGGGTGTGTATATAAATATACATAATAAATATACACAACACACATATACTATGTTGACAAAAACGTTTTTTTTATTTTGGATGCGATTAATCGCGATTAAGCGTTTAACAGCACTCATTTAAATTAATTTAAGACAATGAATATTCATTTTTTTTATTTATTTAGGTTGTAACATTTTCATATTTTATTATTGAAACTCTGACACAAGACAAATTTAAACAATAACATATAAAAAAGCATTTGAAAAGTGAAAAAATAAAGTCATAATATTTGAATTTGACCTTCATATAATGCAAAATTAAATAGATTTTGTTGTTGGTGTTGTAGTTTGTTTTTGTTTTTTGATGGTCTCCCTAGAAATTCAGTTGACTATAAGTAGCTTTGCAAATACATGTCAGCTATAACTCTCATTAGAGTATTAGTTGAGTATTTGAATGTTAGGTTAGGGTTAGTAGAATAAGTTGACATGTACTTGCAAAGTTACATATAGCCAGTAGAATGTGTGTTGGGGAACATCAAAATAAAGTGTTAGCAGATATTAAGCAGTCAGTCTACAAATACTCTGACTGCTTGTGGACGTTTAGTTACAGTAAACAGAATGTCTAAAAGCCACCATCAATAAAAAGTGTTGTCAAAATCAGTCCAAGGACATAAAAGTTGAAAGTGTTCAATTGTGAGAGATGATGGATCATTTTTCCTTAGGAAATCATTCTTAAGCGAGCAGCAGACATTGCTGAAGCCCTGTACAATGTGCCACGAAACCACAACCAGCTCACCGGCCTCACCAACAGCTCCGTCCATGCAAGCATGATGGGAGTGAACTCCTTCACTGGACAGCTCGCCGTTAACGTCTCCGAGTCGTCACAGGGTGGAAACCAGGGTGAGATGTTTTTCCCTCTACACAGACATTCACACACTCTTGCTCAAGCGTGCGCTAAAGAAAACTTGATGTGTAGGATGAAGGTTATCCAAGCTGATAGCCTTTGATGTAAGGCTAAGTTGAAGTTTTCTCTGTGTCTGGCTGCAGGTTTCAGTCGTAACACGAGTAGCGTATCACCACACGGATATGTGCCCAGTTCCACCCCTCAGCAGAGCAGTTACAGTTCGGTATCCACCAGCATGAACGGCTACGGCAATGGTGGCATGACCAACCTGACCGGCTCCCCGAGCTTCCTGAACGGCTCTGCCGCCAACTCGCCCTACGCAAGTGAGTATTGAGATGTGATATTCTATATGTGACCCTGGACCACAAAACCAGTCATAAGGGTCATTTTTTTATTGAGATTCATACATAACCCGAAAGCTACAATACATAAGCTTTTCATTGATGTATGGTTTGTTGACAATATTTGGCTGAGATACAACTATTTGAAAATCTGGAATCTGAGGATGCAAAAAAATCTAAATATTGTCCAAATGAAGTTCTTAGCAATGCATATTACTAATCAAAAAATGAGTTTTGACATATTTACGGTAGAACAAATTACAAAATATCTTCATGGAACATGATCTTTACTTAATATACTAATGATTTTTGGCATAACAGATAAAATGATCATTTTGACCCATACAATGTAATGTTGGCTATTTCTACAGATATACCCGTGCTCCTTAAGACTGGTTTTGTTCTCCAGGGTCACATATATTCTTCCTTTCTTTCATAAAACACAAAAGTAGATGTTTAACAGAATGTCCAAGCTACTCTTTACCAATGAAAGTTTGAAATTTAAAAATTAACTTTAAAATTAAATTTGTTTTATTTATTTGATCATTTCGAAGTTATAAATAATTGGAAATAATGTTATTAATAATTGGAGTACATTTTACAAGAAAATACTATTTTAGTCTTTCTACAAAATTTCACATTTAATTGAATGTGATACCTGCACTTTCTTTGTAATGTAATCCTACATTCATTTTTGTGTGTGTGTAGTCTGCATGGTCCATGTATTATATTTCCAAGTTATCTGAAGCCATATGATTGCTTAATGTCAGGAACAGATTGATATTTTTAGCTTGAATAAAATCTTCCCTCTGCTGTAGCTTTTAAATCTGACTTTCACTTGAAGACATGTGACAAAATGTGATGTCAAGACGTCAGACCTACATGCTTTTGTGTGCAATGTTTAAATACACGCAAGTGTAAATGAGCAATAAAATCCATTCAAAAGGCTTTAAAATCCAGTTTTATGGGGTGAAATTTGACAGTTGAAGTGTTGAATTCACATGCTCCAACGAGCCCTTGTTTCCAAACAACCTTCTGTCTGTGATGCACGATCATTGCAGGAAGTCTGACAGTATGGGCCTTTAGGTCTGATCGAATTCCCAACTGAGAATTCCCACAATGCTCTGCAGTCTATATTCAACAGTGCTTTAAAAGTTCTCTCCTCTCTCTCTTCTGTTCGCCTCACTCCAGCTGTTATTTATTGAGCTAATACTTAATTGCTTGCTCTTTCCAATTAACCAGACATGCGAAAGTGAGCCAGAGACAAAAGAATTTGGAATATTCCAAGAGTGATGTGTTTGTTTGGTTAATCATATCATGACTTGAGCAGTGAGGGTGTGTGTTCGGGGGGCAATCTGACATTAAATCTTTTAAAAGGCTAGCGAGCAACTTTGACACAAACATCCCGTGTAAAGGAAAAGAAAGCAATCAGGAATTCGGCAAAGCAGCCCTGCCCACTCTATCCTCTGATGACCCTGGTCTTCTTTACAAAAACAGGGTTTTATTGCCTCTATCAAATTTAAATTCAATTTTGGCCTGTGTATTAAACACTGTTAATTAAATCAATAACGTAATTGATGGGGCAGCACTTCAATTTCACTGCTAACATCCAGCAATGTTAACAAGTATTATAAAAGGCCCACTGACTCATCAGACACTTCCAGTCAATCGCAGAGACCCCTGTTAAGCTTCCAGTTTTCACTAATTGAGTAGTTAAGACTTGATAAATGGATTCTGCCTTTGTTATAAGGTTTCAGCTGAACTAATTTGACGACTTCAATTTTTAAATCATTGTGAAAAATTAAAACAATACGGCAAAATTTTGAGCATGTCACAAAATATCAGCCTACAAATGGCTTACTTGTAGTTGTCACCTGTATTTTAATTGGTATAATTTTTAGCATCAACATTTGTTTAAGAAATAAACACTCTAGTGAAAAATAAATATATTAAAAGATATTTGAAATATGCTAAGTATACTACAAATACATTTTCCTTTGTATGTACTTAATAAAAATCCCCTGCATTTGTACTTTAGGTATACTAACCTGGTAACCTAACCTTAGTCTGCTAAATTGGAACAACTCATTTTATACTTAGTGTACTTGGATTGTATATACTGAAGTATATTTGATTGTGCTAGTGGAACTATTGCAAGTATGCTTCAGGTACACTTTAAATATCTTGCTTTTAAAGACCGATATTATTCAAAAACCAAACAATCCTCATCAATAGTGTCATTTAAAACACATTTTAGGCTTAAAATTAAGAAATGTGCATTGTGCACAAGTAGTACTCCCAGTGGTATAGTCTACGTGTATACGCATATACCCACTAGGAAAGGTCAAGGACTTCCGTATACCCACCTATACCCACATAAAAAAGTACACGATGATACGTAACAGCATCATTGTGACAGAACTTTCACACGTTCATTCATAAACTCACTGTGTTGAGATCGAAGCACTGACTTTATCACGCTGTGTTTCTGTTGATGATCAGTGCTATTGCGCAACTCTTTCGATTTCAACTGACTGGCCGAGGCCATCCTAAAAATGTGTCACTGTTGCGCATCGACACAAAAGCTTATAATTTGCACGTGTTTTTATGCCCAATTATACATCCAAAGGAGTTTAAAGCATTCAAACACAGGGCGTGGAAAAACTCAAATGAGTACACAGAGAGCCGTAAACAAACTTAAGTGAATGTAAAAGTTGAGAGAGAAATCGGAAGTGTTGGATGTATTGTCTCTTAAAGTGATCACGCCTAATTTACTAGCTGCTGTCAGTGTTCTTAATGTTAATCCAAGAGATTAAATCTGAGAAAATCCCTCACAGCTGTTTACTCAACACGTTCTCACGCCCAACTCCTCACATATTGAAGCTTGGTCAGGACCACTGGGCATCGCTTTTTGATGCTCAAGGTACCCCTTTAGCATCATTTTTCGACTTGCAGGGTCCTCCAGTGCTTTAAAGAAGAAACCGTTGGCGTCAGTATGCTGACGTGAAAGGTACTGGGAATTTTGTTGTTAAATTATATATTGGGTAATAATATTGTCATTATATGTTGGGGTGTGATTTTTCAATGTAAACAGTCACAACAGTTTAATTTATATTACATTATTTACACATTTCCGAGCACGTAACTCAACCCCTGCCCCTAAACCTACTATTTGTCAATAAAACACAAGATATAACAGGCAGATACAACTACTGTCATAATTGATTCAAAAAGTATTAATATTCCAAATCTCTACTCTCTTCTTCGCATAAAGACTTTGTATGGCTTCAGAAGACTTCGAATACAACACGACTTGTTTGTGATGCTTTTATTCTTATTTTTAATGTTCAGTTTTTGCAATAAATACCTGTGACTGCACTTATATTTGCCTGTTACGTGTTTATATTGTTCAGAAGTGGGTCGTTTAGGGTAGGGGTGGGGTTAGGTGCTCCAATAAAAGTATACATTTATATAAATTATTTAAATGTTTTTACAAATGGATGCAAACCATTAAATTAAGACAAACAACTGAAAATAACGGAGGACCCTGCAAGTCGAAAAATGACACTAAAGGGCTACCTTAAACCTTAAAAAGTGACGCCAAGTGGTCCTGACCAAGTTTCGATATGTGATGAGTTGGGAGTGAGAACGTGCTTGTACAACCTGCACCGGGGCCCCGCAGACCCCAGCTATGGCCCCGGGAGCAGTGACAGATCACTCAACTGTCCCAAGCGTCTTTCACACACTCATTACCTGACCTGGTCACAATCAAATACGTTAGCTTTACTTAGCAGCGTAAAGGAAAGTATGCATTTATTAGTAAAACTATCTTTCTGAAAATGAAAGTAAATGAGGGGAGTTAAAAGATTTTTGTATCCTGTTGCTCCCTCTGGACTGAAATTGTTCTCTAGAGAGGGCATTTTCACCCAGCCAATGCAAGTCTATGTGAAATCTTTGATTTTTTTGATAACTATTTATACGAAAACTGTAAGTCTCATCAGTTAAAAAAGATATAGCAACAAACTACAGATCAGGTCCAAGGTCTCTGACGAGTTTGGTGCTTGTAGCATTAAAGCCCTAGGAGGAGATACAATACAATAGAAAATTATTGGTCTCAGAAGAATAATAATATGTTTAAATAGTATACCAGTGTGTTGACTTTCTCAGGCCAACATAACTAGCTAATAACTTCAGTGACGTTAGTGTGATGGATCAATGAATGCGGGAGAAGGGGAGAGATAACAGATTCTGTGTATGTGTGTGTGTGTGTCTGTGTACAGCAGTTAAACCGAATACAATGTTTATATCTCCTTGTTTCAGATGATGAGAGAGATGAGAACTCCTGGCCAGCCTTGTGGACTGAAGGTCAGGCTAGGGAATTTAAAAACAGGCACTCTTAAATGTGCATTGAAAATTGCCAGCTGATAAAACCTGTGCTCCAGGGACTATATTCAGGATAAATGTAGCTCTTAACTGGCTGAGTTAGATGATTAAGACTAAACAGTAGAAAATCAGTCCAGTCTCCCCAGCTGTAAATGTCATTGGCTGTTGAAGTCTGGTGTTGCTTGTAATAAATTGACATGTTGATATTACATAAGCAGTCTTTCAGAATGCTGTCAGTTACATGTAGATGCATACTGTACACATTAGTGAGTGTGATGGTGCTAATGTGGTGTCGCTCTGGGACGGGTGAGGGAGGGAAAATTCACAGTATGCTCACTACAAAAAACTAGACTACACCACTGAGTACCCCAAATAAAGTTGCATTATAATTTTTATATCAATAAGTCTCGAGCGATGTGTTAGTAAATACAAACCCGATTCCAAAAAAGTTGGGACACTGTACAAATTGTGAATAAAAACAGAATGCAATGATGTGGAAGTTTCAAATTTCAATATTTTATTCAGAATACAACATAGATGACATATCAAATGTTTAAACTGAGAAAATGTATCATTTTAAGGGAAAAATAAGTTGATTTTAAATTTCATGGCATCAACACATCTCAAAAAAGTTGGGACAAGGCCATGTTTACCACTGTGTGGCATCCCCTCTTCTTTTTATAACAGTCTGCAAACGTCTGGGGACTGAGGAGACAAGTTGCTCAAGTTTAGGAATAGGAATGTTGTCCCATTCTTGTCTAATACAGGCTTCTAGTTGCTCAACTGTCTTAGGTCTTCTTTGTCGCATCTTCCTCTTTATGATGCGCCAAATGTTTTCTATGGGTGAAAGATCTGGACTGCAGGCTGGCCATTTCAGTACCCGGATCCTTCTTCTACGCAGCCATGATGTTGTAATTGATGCAGTATGTGGTCTGGCATTGTCATGTTGGAAAATGCAAGGTCTTCCCTGAAAGAGACGACGTCTGGATGGGAGCATATGTTGTTCTAGAACTTGGATATACCTTTCAGCATTGATGGTGCCTTTCCAGATGTGTAAGCTGCCCATGCCACACGCACTCATGCAACCCCATACCATCAGAGATGCAGGCTTCTGAACTGAGCGCTGATAACAACTTGGGTTGTCCTTGTCCTCTTTAGTCCGGATGACATGGCGTCCCAGTTTTCCAAAAAGAACTTCAAATTTTGATTCGTCTGACCACAGAACAGTTTTCCACTTTGCCACAGTCCATTTTAAATGAGCCTTGGCCCAGAGAAAACGCCTGCGCTTCTGGATCATGTTTAGATATGGCTTCTTTTTTGACCTATAGAGTTTTAGCCGGCAACGGCGAATGGCACGGTGGATTGTGTTCACCGACAATGTTTTCTGGAAGTATTCCTGAGCCCATGTTGTGATTTCCATTACAGTAGCATTCCTGTATGTGATGCAGTGCCGTCTAAGGGCCCGAAGATCACGGGCATCCAGTATGGTTTTCCGGCCTTGACCCTTACGCACAGAGATTGTTCCAGATTCTCTGAATCTTTGGATGATATTATGCACTGTAGATGATGATAACTTCAAACTCTTTGCAATTTTTCTCTGAGAAACTCCTTTCTGATATTGCTCCACTATTTTTCGCCGCAGCATTGGGGGAATTGGTGATCCTCTTCCCATCTTGACTTCTGAGAGACACTGCCACTCTGAGAGGCTCTTTTTATACCCAATCATGTTGCCAATTGACCTAATAAGTTGCAAATTGGTCCTCCAGCTGTTCCTTATATGTACATTTAACTTTTCCGGCCTCTTATTGCTACCTGTCCCAACTTTTTTGGAATGTGTAGCTCTCATGAAATCCAAAATGAGCCAATATTTGGCATGACATTTCAAAATGTCTCACTTTCAACATTTGATATGTTATCTATATTCTATTGTGAATAAAATATAAGTTTATGAGATTTGTAAATTATTGCATTCCTTTTTTATTCACAATTTGTACAGTGTCCCAACTTTTTTGGAATCGGGTTTGTATGTTAATAGATTTGAACTATACTTAGTATGAAATAAATGTATTTTAAATATATTGCTTTTGTACTAGGGCAATTTTTCAAAGGGATTCTTCTGTGAATGAGATTAATTGCAACTAATATCTTTCCCACAATACTTTTTGTTTCCTAATTGATCTCTTCATTGCTTGTCTTTCTGCTGAATCCAAAATATGTTTCTCAACCCCGCTCTCTGCATTCCTGCAGTCGTCCCCTCCAGCCCCACCATGGCCTCCTCCACCAGCCTGCCCTCAAACTGCAGCAGCTCCTCTGGAATCTTCTCCTTCTCTCCGGCAAACATGGTTTCAGCTGTGAAACAGAAGAGCGCGTTCGCTCCTGTCGTTCGGCCCCAGTCCTCACCTCCACAGACATGCACTAGCACCAACGGTCTCCAAGGTAACGCACAAGTCCTTCTCACTCAAATTCTGCTGGGGTGGGATTTTATTACAGTAATGATATCATCAAACTTTAAAAACTGAAAATACTGCAGCAATAAAACGGATGTTCACTGACAACACTGTACAGAAGTGTGCAAATTACTTCCAGAGGGTCGACTTTTCAAAAAGAAGATCTATAATTTATTTAAATCATAAAAAATTATTAAAAATTATTTACAAATGTATTTAAAATACATTTATTTCATGCTAAGTATAGTTCAAATCTATTAACATATTTACTGATACATCGCTCGAGACTTACTGATATTAAATTTTAATTAAACTTTATTTGGAGTACTACTTGTGCATAATGTATTAAGCCTAAAATGTGTTTTAATGTCACTATTGAGGAGGATTGTATGATCTTTGAATAATATTGGTCTTTAAATGCAAGATATTTAAAGTGTTCCTGAACTTGCAATAGTTCCACTTTAGCATAATCAAATATACTTCAGTTCAGTATATCTTTAGTTGGACTTCAGCACAACTTCGGCACAATTAAAGTGCATTAAAATGAGTTGATCCACTTTTAAGTAATTGCAGGGTAATTTTATTAAGTTCTTAAATATGTAAATGTATTTGTTGTATACTTAGCATGAAATAAATGTGTTTCAAATGCATTTTAGCATATTTATTTTTCACTAGGGAAATATGACAGTAATGATGTTTCAGTGACACTGAAGTACCATACTGAGTATAATAGAAAGTCCTTAGTTGGAAACTCCACTAGCCAACAAAACTGGTTGCAAAAAGCAATTTAAGCGTAAAAGTTTTTTTCTTTTTCTAATGCTCACCAAGACTGCATTTATTTGATATAAAATACAGTAAAATTGTGAAATATTATTACAATTTAAAATAACTCTTTTATATTTGAAGATGTTTTAAATTTGTATTTATCTCTGTGATGGCAAATCTGAATTTTCAGCATCATTACTCCAGACTTCGGTGTCACATGATCCTTCAGAAATCATTGTATTTGTTGCTCAAGAAACATTTCTTAATATTATCAGTTGCAAATTGTTGTTCTGCTTAATATTTATGGAGTTTTTTAATGAATAGAAAGTTCAAAAGAACAGCTTTTGTTTTTTTACAGCATAAATATCTTTAATTTCACTTTTATTCAATTCATGCATCCTTGTTGAATAATAATAATAAAAATAAATCTTACTGACCCCAAACATCTGAATGGCAATGTGTGTGTCACCACTAAAGTCCAGTGAGGATCTGTGACACAGTAAACTAGAGGCATGAATATCTAATCTTCCTTTTGACCAAACACTCACCCATCATTCGATCTGATATTAACATCTCTCTCTCTTCTTTCCCTTCCCCTTCTTCTTCTCTCCACTGCCCTCAGATCAGTCTTTTGTCGACTCTAACAAGTACTCCACAGCCAGCGCGCTCCAGGGCCTGGCCTTCTCCTGAAGTATGTTACTCATCCGTTACTCCTCCCACATCCATCCCACTGTTTCTATAACTGATCATCCATTTACCAACATTAACAGTGCTCTAGCATAATAAAAAACAAGGTGAAGTGCATAGTCTGATGTTAAAATACGTACAATCCCAGCTCTAAGAAATTCAGTGATGCGAGTTAGAAGTGACAGACAAGAGGCCTGTTTGAGAAACCTGTTCGAAAATAGTCATTATTTAGCAATTCCATTTAAAATTACACACTTCACCTTTAAATATTCCATATAGACCACAGCATTTTTCTGTTTCAGTATATCATGCTGTATAACTGCAGAACATGTTACATTAAAAATTATGTTACAGTGTGTCAGTTGTATGCATGAGTGTGTGTTTGCATGCTTTCATGGTTGTGTTTCACCTCCAGCGGTTCCTAGAGAATCCAAAACAGTTCACCTCTCTTCTTTTCTTGTTTGTCAGCAGTTGCTAAACTCGTGTTGAGTCAGATCTGCAGTGCTAAGCATTTTCCTTGTGTGTAAAAACCCCCCAAAAAACTTAATGTTGGCCTAACTAAAGAGAGTGAGGTTTCTGGCATGAATGATGGGATAGACTGTTTCAGATTTCCTTGAATTCATCATTTTTAGTGGTGTACACCAGGGCAAGCATGAAATGGTTTGCAAACAATTAGATGTTTAATCAAGCGCTTCAAGTGTCTAGTTTTTGCCAATTTTGCATTGACTCTGAAAGAGATTAGGATCTATCCCTCATCTGAAGGGGCCACCGTTTGTCACGCAGATGTGTAAACTGATTTCTGAGTTTAAATAATCTTTCTGTCCAATCGTATAACTGGTGCTTGCTTTGCTGTGTAACTCAAACTCTTAGACATTAGTTTCATTCTCTCACACTTCATTTTTATGTGCAGCCAGGTCTGTTTCAATGATGGCATGTTTAATGGAGTAAAGTGAACTAACACTCTGTCTTTCTCTCTTCACAGTTATCCCTGGAATGATCGTTCCTCCAATGTAGTGTGTGTGTGTGTGTGTGTGTGTGTGTGTGTGTGTGTGTGTGTGTGTGTGTGTGTGTGTGTGTGTGTGTGTGTGTGTGTGTGTGTGTGTGTGTGTGTGTGTGTGTGCGTGCGTGCGTGCGTGCGTGCGTGCGTGCGTGCGTGCGTGCGTGCGTGTGTGTGTGTGCAGACGGAAAGATGAAACATACTCTTTCATGCCACTGGTCTCACTGAGCGTGTGCAGAATACTCCGGCGCTGGACTGACCTCATGGTCCTGTTCTGAAGGATGAAAAACTACAAACTCAGGCCCTTTTTAAACACAATCTGCTTTGAAACAAAAAGATATAGAGGAAGAACGATACGAGAAAAATATTGAACTGAACTGTTGTACCTCCCTGTTTTGATGTTGAAATTTGTACTCCCCTTCTAGACACTTTTTAAGATAAGGGCCGGCAGCACAAATGATGCTCACCTGCCCCGTCTACACTATAACATGAGAGGTATATTTATTTTAAAAACGTAGTTATTGATTTGCCATCATATTTGTGTGTTTCTGTGTGTACCACCCTTTTATGAAATGATACCTGACACAATATTGCAGTGGTTTCTATTTATGATTTTAGAGGAAGGATTGCAGGTGATTTTTGCGCAGTAATGTCCCACTGAATCTGTGAAATTGCATTTGAATTTGAAAAACTGAAGTCAATCAGTCTACAAAATGCCAGCAATGTAAACTCATATTAAAACTGCGGCTGTGAATTTTTTTTTTTTTTACCATGGTTAAAAACCAATTCAGAAAGGAGAAACTCAGTTCCTTTGCATTGTCACTGTCTTGATTTTCACATTCATATTCCATTTGTTGATATTATGCTGCCTTCAAGTCCATCTGGGAAGTTTAGATTTGAAAAACTTTTTAAGACACTTTGGTTGAGAAAAATGGGCATGTTTGGCAATGTCATATTTCTCTCTTTTTAAACTTAACGGTAAGCTTTTTAGCACCACCGCAACACAATTAAAGGGATAGTTTTCCCCAAAATGAAAAATCATAATTTACTCACTCTCAAGTTGTTCCAAACCTGCTTGGTTAACCACATTCTTTAAAACATATGTTATGTTCAACTGAAGAATAAAATTCATACATGTTTGGAACAACTTGAGGGTGAATAAATGATGACCGGATTTTCATTTTTGGGTGAACTATCACTTTAAAAGCAAAGGATGCATGTTTAGTGTGTACCTGATGCTTTATGCATTTTTTATAGTTATTCCTTCAAAGATTGATAGTTTTGTTGCATAAAAGTAGTGTTTTTGGTTTAGCTTTATTGCTATTCTTGATCCATAGCACACAAACTGCATCTTAACAGTCCATTTTCAAAGTTATTAAGATCAGTTTGTTTCCTCAATGATTTGAATTGGCAGAGCACTAACTCAGAAAGACTTAAATAGAAGAAACTAAAGTTTCTCACTGGAGATGAAGATATTGAGGACTTGAAGGCAACATTGGACATTTCATGCTCACCTCTACCCAGTTGTATCATTATGCAATGCCAAAATGTATAGACCAAACACTTACCCATAGTAACACAACAGTGTCAAGCACTCATTATATACAGAGACAAGGCCGTCAAAAAGCTTTTTATAACTGCTCTCTATGGAGGATTTGCAGTGTCAAAAACGCAAGAGTTTCGTGCCATTTTAATGATCTTTTTCCCTTTCAGTTGTTTGTGTTGTAGAAAAAACTGTGATAAATTTGTTATACTTTAGTTTGCAATGGACTTCCTCCAGTAGATAATGTTCAGACTGATCCGACTGAAAGGTCGAGGAGGAAGACAATTAAGTATTGGAGCTGTTTTGCTTTTCTTGTAGTTCAGTGGTTCTCAACTGGTTTTACCTTTGAGTTTTCCCAACACAGCCCTGAAATTATCATGCAAAAGTAATGACAATGTTTTTAAAATCAACACTGAAATGCATTCAAGTCACTATGCACATTTTCCCTATCAGATCAGACCTGTTGCCCATTTTTAGGCCCCGTCCCACCAGTTGAGAACTACGATGTAGATCAGTCTGAGTGTATGTTCAGGAGATGAAGGGTCTGATGTTACGGCATAGTCAGCACTGTCAAATCTCTGTACCCTTCTCACGAATGATCCGAGATCTAGATGAAGCCATTACATTGGGTTCTGGCATGTATGCTTTGTACAGACTGATAAATATGTTTGATTTTATAATTCTCTTTTATTTTGCCAAAGTCATTGTTTTAAATATATTTATACATCAGAGTGGAGTCATAAGGCAGCTTTAACCTAGACAACCTAGTGTCACTGATATAATGTTTACGACATGCTTAGCAGATCTCATTGACTTTAGCTCTGAGGTTTTGATGATCCCGAAGGGATATATGTAGGATATCCATATGAATCTTTTATGTATGTATCGCTTGAAATTGTACATGCTTCAAACTGTCTTCATTTGGCGATGATCTGTTTTTATTTTGTCATCTGCCAAGTCGTGTCCATAAATGTGATTTTGGAATTTTATTTGTATAGTAATTTTTGTGTCGAATTTTTGGCCATTCGCAAAGAGCGATTCGATTTTTTTGTCTCCATGAAAATGTTATAGAATTTTGTTACATTGTTTTTGTTTCAGATGGCAAGATTTGTTAAATAGTTTGTATTTTAATTCGAAGAAGTTTGAGAGTATATTCATCATGTAAACAATATAATCTTTTAATTGTGCTTCTCTGGAACTTGCAGAGAAAACGATAGTTATTGTTTTCATGCTCAGCAAATATACAGTAATATCTCCCTGTTTTTTTGAATATTTTCTCTCTGGAATTAGCTTTTTTAAAGGGAAAATAATATTTCCCTTGTGAATAATTCCACAATCCTTGTTTTGTTGTGTACCAACAATCAAATGTCTTAATGCAGATTTCTCTTTTTTACATTATTTATTTAAAAAAATATTTCGATAGTTTGGTTAGATAAAAATATAAATTAAGGAGTTAAACTATGGCGTAACAGCACAAGAGTCTATACAGTTATTCGCTCGTTCATGTCATTCCATGACACTCGTCTCCACTGTCATGTCTGAATGAGTTTCATCACATCACTAAACGTTCTGTGTTTCTTGAACATCTAAGTCGGTTTATGTGGCTCATTTCTTTCTGAATCATGGCTTTTCCCATTATTTAAATGGGTTTCAATTGCAAAGTTATCATTTGATGTCTACTTGATTAATTGATTAATATGTCACGCATCCAAATGAAAAAGTCATCTATTTCTATTTTTCCTGTTGATCACATACTTGTTGTAGACTGGACTTTCAGTGGGCAGTTATTACTGGTGAAAAATATCAAAAGAAACTACTGTAAACATGATCATTTTTTAAATTACCTTTGAACTGTAAAATAACTTTTTGACTTTCACAATATTTAATTAAAGTTTCCTCTTGTCTGTGACTCTCATTCTTTGTGGGTTTTTTGTTGTTAATTAAAAAAAATCTAATAATATTTTGAATTGCTTTTCAAATGTGAGGAATAAATCTAAGCATATAGGATGGTGCTGTTTACATTTTAGTTGTTGTGGGAAATTAAAATGTACAGTATTTACGACATTGTAATAAAGCAATGAATTATATGTGTATAAAGAAATGACGCGACGTTATAGTGCAAGGGGTTCACATGATCACGCACAAGCCTGTCATCTGCAATAAGAGTTATATTCACATCAATTTATATTCACATCAGAAATTGAGTGCACCTTATTAGTAATATGGACCCATTTTAATGACTCTGGTTCATTAATATATATCATGCTTCTGGCAGAGGGAATATGCCCACTGCCTCTTTAACATATTAATGATGGCTCTGGTCTTTATTTAATTAAACTGCATTTGGCACTTAATTGATTCACCATTTACATTTACAGTCATCAGCAGATATACTCGCATATGTAAAATGAACTGATTTGAATGGCTTGAAAAATGTCTGTCCACTGACCTCAGTGCAGAAGGTTGAGTTCTGCAGGAAGTCAATGTCTGAATCGGTTTTACGTTTTCTGCCAGTTATCTCGCATAGTCTTTTCTTTTTACTTGAGCTGATTGTCTGGGACATGCTAACTTCTATGTTGAAATGTATGTGTCCACGACTTTGTCCTGTAAAAGAAAATAATGTAACTGTAGTTTTACATTTTCTAAGCAGTGCTCACGTAAGACTCACTGCTATGCTCCAGGGTAGTTGCTAGGTGGGCTCCAGGGTGTTCCGTATTTTAGATATATTCTAGTTATTATGTTACTCTGGACACTCCATACATTTTTACCCTGTTTATCAAGTCTGATCACTTAGAAAAGTAATAGCACATCTTTCCAAAACAAATCACATGATTTGAGGTATCGATTAATAATATATATAAAAAATGTGTGTGGTATTTTATAATTAATAATAATAATAATTTGTTACATTTATATAGCGCTCTTAAACATTCACCACCACCAGTGGATCCACCTGAATCACGGCAGCCATAGTGACTCAAACCATCAGGGGGATGATTAGGAGGCCATGATGGTCCAGAGGCCAGTCTAGTTTGGCCAGGATGCCGGGGTAGGTGCTCGGGGAGTCAAGCATCCATGGAAAACAATTGTTTGTCTTAAACATTCACTGGATGAATCATTGACTCAAACCATAGGCGCCAATCCTGTAGGTGCTCGGGGAGTCAAGCATCCATGGAAGACGTGATTTTTTTTATTCGTTTTTACTTTAACCAATCAAAAAAAATCGACTGAGATTTGGGAAGCTCTCTGATTGGTGAATCCCTGCAGGTCATAATACACACAAATGCATCACAGTGGCCAGTTAATTACTTTTCGTTCATTCTGTTGCCCATATCAGCCAATAATCTAAAAACAATACAAGCGTTGAATCAGATTTATCTGAAACCCGAATTCCAGAATGTTGGAATTGTTTTTTTTTTTTTTATAAAATGAAAACTGAAAGAATATCAAATCACGAGCCAATATTTTCTTCACAATTAGAACATAGATAACATAACAAATGTTTAAACTGAGAATTTTACAATTTTATGAACAAAATGAGCTCATCAAAATAGTTGGGACGGGGGCATGTTTACCATGGTGTAGCATCTCCTCTTCTTTTTAAAACAGTTTGAAGACGTCTGAGCATCGAGGTTATGAGTTTCTGGAGTTTTGGTGTTGGAATTTAGTCCCATTCTTGCCTGATATAGGTTTCCAGCTGATGAAGAGTTTGTGGTCGACTTTGACGTATTTTTCGTTTAATGGTGTGCCAAATGTTCTCTATAGGTGAAAGATCTGGACTGCAGGCAGACCAATTCAGCACCCGGACTCTTCTACTACGAACCATGCAGTTGTAGTAGCTGCAGTATGTGGTTTTGCGTTGTCCTGCTGAAATACACAAGGCCTTCCCTGAAACAGACGTCAGGTCTGGAGGGGAGCATATGTTGCTCTAAAACCTTTATATACCTTTCAGCATTCACAGTGCCTTCCAAAACATGCAAGCTGCCCATACTGTATGCATTTATGCAACCGCATACAATCAGAGATGCTGGCTTATGAACTGAACGCTAATAACACGCTGGAAGGTCTACCTCCTCTTTAGCCCGGAGGACACGGCGTCCATGATTTCCATCAAGAATGTCAAATTTGGACTCGTCTGTCCATAGAACACTTTTCCACTTTGAAAATGCATTTTAAATGAGCCTTGCCCCACAAGACACGACGGCGCTTCTAGACCATGTTCACATATTGTTTCCTTTTTGCATGATAGAGCTTTAGTTGGCATCTGTAGATGGCACGGCATATTGTTTTTACCGACACTGGTTTCTGGAACTATTCCTGGGCCCATTTAGTAATGTCAATGACAGAATCATGCCGATGAGTGATGCAGTGTCGTCTGAGGGCCCAAAGACCAAGAGCATCCAACAAAGTTCTCTGGCCTTGTCCCTTACGCACCAAGATTTCTCCAGTTCCTCTGAATCTTTTGATGATGTTATGCACTGTAGATGATGAGATTTGAAAAGCCTTTGCAATTTGAGGTTGAGGAACATTGTTTTTAAAGTATTCCACAATCTTTTTACTCACTCTTTCACAGATTGAATAGCCTCTGCCCATCTTTACTTCTGAGAGACTCTGCCTCTCTAAGACATCCCTTTCATAGCTAAACATGTTACAGACATGATGTCAATTAATTTAATTAGTTGCTAGATATTCTCCCAGGTGAATCTTTTCAAAATGTCTTGCTTTTCAGCCCTTTGTTGACTTTTTTGAGACCTCTAGCAGGCATCAAATTTGAAATGAGCTCATTTAGTGGATAAAAGTTGTAAAATTTCTATTATGAAAAAAATATTGGGTCATGTGATTTGAAAGTCTTTTAGTATTAATTTTATTCAAATAAAAAAATGAATTTGGGTTGTACCTTTGTTCATTTCATACTGTGCATCTGTGATTTCATGATGTTTTTAACATTGAATAAAAAGACTGTCTACTGTACACCGTGAGCATTCAATAACTCATTAACATGACATGCTGCAACAATTAAAATGCGGTCTACATGTCAAAATAAAAAAATGGATAATTGACCCTTCGCAAAGACCCGCCCCTTTCTTTACTGTTGATACTTCTGAAAAGCCATGGCACTCTCACGACACGCATGATGTTCTCACGCAGTGAAAAACACATCACAGAGCAAAGAGAAAACGTTCTTTCACAGAACAGATTAATTTTGGTATGAAAAAAACAGCTGTTCAAATGTTGTTATTTTGTCTGAAATTTAACAATAAATGCTGTTTTGTGGCACTTTAATATGTTGTGACAGATCGATTTAGCACCTCAGTTCAAGCGGCACATGAACCAATCATCTATTCCTCTTTACTAGTAACAGCATGAAATAAACATGAATGAACATCAGAATGTGTCTTGTTTTAACCTTGGAAAGGAAATGGAAAGGAAAGGATGTCAATACACACCATTTTCAAGTTTAAATCCACAGACGTTAATCACTCTCCTGCCTGGATTGTTTATCAGACACAATGGTGGATTCTGCATTATGATTGGTCAGATCGCCTGACAGTCAAACTCTCTGCGAAGGGTCAGTTGGTGGCTAATTTGTATTAATTCGTACAAATTGTACAATTATGTTTTGTGGTGGGGTTAAGTATGGACTTTCATGTGTTTTCCTAAAAATAGTATGTATCGTAGAAGGGATTCTCATGAGATGGGGTTGAATGGGTTCTTTTTGCTTTTGCTAGGACACAACTTGTCACTAGTGATTTAAGACGCCATGTCGGGATAAACAAATTATTTAAAGCAACATAGTAGTGTCATTTTCAGAATTAATACATTTTTTAGTAGCTGATTCAATTACTCACTCGGCAGTAACTTGTTTCCTTTGCTGAATTATTTTTTTTTTTATAAATTGCTAGAATTTTTAAATGACTCATTCATGAAGACAGTCACTTGTCGCCACCTACTGACGTATCCATGTAGCTAAATTTAACATTAATCTAACTTAATGTAACTTAACTTTGGTTTAGGATTACATCTTCCTTGCGCCATTTTAGTTCCAGTGTTGTGTGCATATTTTTGTACAGAAACACAATAATTTTCATGCACTCACACATGAATACTACACTTGATCTTCTTATTATTTTCAAGTGCACTGTGTGTGCTGACCCCCCCACACACACACACACACACACACACACACACACACACACACACACACACACACACAACACTGTGCCCTCACAGGAGACACACACACACACACACACACACACACACACACACACACACACACACACACACACACACACACACACACACACACACACACACACACACACACACACACACACACACACACACACACACACACACACACACACACACACACACACACACACACACACACACACACACACACACACACACACACACAGACAGACAGAGCTGGGAGGTGTGTGTGGCAATGATGGGAACACAGGGGGTTAAGTGACAGTGCTTTAGGCTTCCATTAGCTAATGGATCAGTGTGAGTGTGTCTTGCCACTTCCCTCCTGCGTTTAACCCCTGTGCGCCACCCCCCATCTCCCCCTCTGTCTGTCTGTCATACCTACCCACTCCTCTAATGCAGCCACTGAACAGATTGATGAATAATAGAGGACATAATTTAACAATCAGGGATGGAGAGCTATTTATCCTAACTGACAGCGGGGTTGTTAAAATCATCATAGAACCGTGCAAGGTTTGGGATGTCCATAGGGTTAATGAGTGGGAGGGGACAGCTGATTCTGGGTCAGTTTTACTCTGTATGTAGAGACTAAGACTAGTATGGGCTGAAGGAGTGAATTCAACAATCATTCCAAGATTACAAAAAGAAAAGAAAAAAAAGAAGAAAAAGAAAAACATCTGGATTGATATGGAGAAATCATAATTTCAACTAATCTAATTTATTTTGACAATAAACATTAAATTAAATTAATCAGCATTTAATTTATTGTATTAAAATTAATTTGCATTTTTTTTATTGAAACTCTTAATACATATACATACAGTATACATATACATATATAAGGTCGGGTGACATATGATCAAATAAATAAATAAATGTAAATTCAATTTAAATATATAAATATTCATATGATACCCAGATTGTTAGCATTTTTTTCAGAATTTAATAAAGCTATGGTCACGATGAAAATACTTATTACTATTTAAAACAGTAAATTGTTTTGTGTGTTGTCCTTGTTACAGTGTGATTATATATTTAAGTATAACCAAGTAATATTACTTAAATATATACTTACATAACATACACTTAGTATAGGGTTAGGATTAGGATTACCGTTTGGTTTAGGATCAGTTGCATGTAATTATGCATAATTAACACATTTAAGTTATATGTAATTTATGCATAATGTTCATTATAGGACTATGTAACATGTAACAAAGACACTGTAAAATAAGGTGTTACCACACAAATCTGTTATCTTTCCTCAACATGACATGTATTGAGTACAAAAGTGATTCATGCAAAACTGCATATCTTATTGTTTAAAAATAAAACAATAAAAAGATATGTGTGCAGATATTCAGCAACCCGTGTTTGAGCTGACACAAGTACCTTCTGTTAACAGAATGTCTCAACTGGAAGTTTCAGTCTTTGAATTGCAGTGAACTGACTGACTCTGCAGTGAAACGGGCATTTATAAAAGTCTTATTTCTGCTGGACACACACTTTGCTAGAGCTCTGAGCTTGCACATCAAATGTTTAGTCATGGAGGAGGAAAGGGCAAAGTTATAAATCAAGTTTCCCCAAAGATATCTGCCCTTTTTGCAGATGTACATATGTCTGTCTAAGCTTTCCATCCATGTACTTTTAGATTATCCTGTTTATTCCTCCTGTAAGACAATGCTCATCTATGGCCCAATGATCAATATTTTACAATTAAACAGCACAAAGATAGGCCCTGATGATGTCATGGGAGCCGGTGGCCCCTGCACACTAAATAATTGAGATAATTACAATCTATGATGTCACCTTAAGTCCCTTAAATATTTGACAAGGCACGTCCTATGGGTCACACGGGCCTGCCTGAGACTTTAGAGCCATTATAAAACCTGCATTAAGAGCCTGGGGACCCCTATAGTACAGAGCAATAAATCTATTGGCTCTCCACATTCTTTTGTCCTTTTGGAGTGAAGGTACAGAATATACTGCAGGTACAGGGCATTTTCTGGGTTAAGGCCGGGACACACCAAGTCAATCGTCAGGCTAGGCTGTTTTTTTTTTTGGTATGTTATTAATTAAAGCAAAAGTGATGAAAGTGACTCAAGAAGGCTGTTCTAATGTTACATTACCTTACCCGAGCATTCCGATATGCAAATATTTTCATAATAACTTGAGCCACTTAAAATGAAGAAAGTTATCTACATAGACTGATATTCAAAATGCTAAGCAAGCGCTGCTGTGTTTTGTTTCATATATATCTGCATATATCTCAGATGTTGTTTCGGTTTTAACTTTTGAAGTAAAAGGAGGAATTGACTGTCTATTTCAGCAGCTATCAATAGTCTATATTCATCGTTCAAAAGATGAGTATAGACTATTGATAGCTGCTGATATAGACAGTCAATTCCTCAGTCAGTTTTCCCCTGTGATCTTACTCCGGAATTCTTTTGGGAATTTGAGCTCTGTCCTGTTTTGTGTTCTAATGTTTCCATGATTTTCCCAGTCCTCACCTCTCATCTATAAATCTGTTCTTTGTCCTTTCTCTCCAGTGGGTCAAAGACTATGGTTGCCCAATGCTGACCATCCGCCAGTATAAAGAATGCCAACATAGCTCTCCTAGAGGCAAAATACCACACTTTCACAATAATTGGAAACTCTCAATGAGCCCAAGCCAACAGTAACATGGGCTGGGGTTTTTGGCCTGTAAATGTTGGTAAGTTGAGTAAGCTGAAGGTTGTGCAAGATATAATGCTGATTCAAAGCATGACTCTGAAAGGATAGATATACAGGACCTTTCACTCCACTCTTTTCTCACTTTCTAACATTCATGTTATCTTGTACAGACAATACATGCAGTTGACCAACACAATTCACTGAGGATTTATAGTTGTGCAGATGTTTAAGGTCCAGGAGCTCCTTCGGTAATATTTGTAGTACATTTGAGTCTGTTTCAAACATGTCTGAGGTCAAATTCATAATGACTTCAATATGAGGTTCTGGCATTAGCCAAGTGTTGAGAGATGCTGTGTTTATTGACTTTCTTAAATATCGTTTTCCAAATCAGTGAACTTGCAGCTATATGTGCAATATTAATCATTACAGACTTTTGACTAATGCAATTCTGTTGGATAAAAAGCAGACAAACAATGGGATATTATTTTAAAGAGTATTTATTGTTCTCTTTTCAAAGGGAAATTAATTAATTGTTCTCTCTGTTCAATCAGTTCACTCTAATGTTCTAAACCAATATTATTTCCTTTCTTCGCACAAGGGAGATATTTTGCAGAATGTCAATGCTGCTATTTCCATACCATACCATGAAGGTTAAAATAAAAAAAGGACAAAAGTACCCCATCTGCAATATTCCAAGTCTTCAGAAGTCATATCAAATTTTGTACAGAAATTGTTTACCCAAAAGAGAAAATTGTCCAAATAGCATCTTTATTTATTAACCATTTATTTTCCATAAAAAACAAACTAGATATTTTTTGAAGAATCCTTGTGCAGCTGACATACAATGCAGAAAAATATCAGCATATGGGTTTGGAGCAACATTAGGGTCATTAAATAATAACAGAATGTAAAAAAAAATCCACCGTAGCTCTGAAATCTCATTTAAACATGCACATATTCCAACGTGGCAAACTTGGTTACATCATTACAACCCCCCTTAATGTTGTGCGATGTCACGGTTAAGAAAGCAAGGTGGTTCTTGCAATTCATCATGTGTCACTCACTCTCTCTCTTTCTCTGTGAGAGGGGTCTGGGATCAGCATAGACATTTCATGAGCCATTCATCATATTGAAAACACTTAAAACACATGCGAGGAATCATTCATTATTCCCAGTAACATAACACAGTATCTGACAGTGAGACAGACACCCAGACCTCATTCATTCATCACAGTGTGTGAGCACACCGCTCACATTTCAGCAACATTTTTTGTATAATTTCTCAAGAGTAGTCAATGTGCAGCTTTTACAATGTACACATTTACTGTCCTCTAAATATAACTCAACATAAAACCATTATTGTCCAAATAACTGGCAACAAAAATGAGTACACCCTAAGTGAACATGTCAAAACTGTGTCCAAAGTGTCAGTATTTTGTAAGGGCACCATTGTTATCTAGCACTGCCTAATCCTCCTGGGCATGGAGTTCACCCGAGCTGCACAAGTTGTTGCTGGCATGCTCTTCCACTCCTCTATAATGACATCACGGAGCTGCTGGATGTTAGACACATGGTGCTTCTCCACCTTCCGCTTGAGGATGCCCCACATGTGCTCAATAGGGTTTAGGTCTGGAGACATACTTGGCCACTCCATCACCTTCACCTTCAGCAGCAAGACAGTGGTCATCTTGGAAAACAGTTTCTGAAGGGAGGGCATCATATTCTGCTTCAGAATGTCACAGTACATGTTGTAATCCATGTTTCCCTCAATAAACCGCAGCTCCCCAGTACCAGCAGTAGTCATGCAGCCCCAGACCACGATGCTACCACCACCATGCTTGACTAGACAAGACACAATTTTCTTGGTACTTGGACACCATCTGAGTCAAACAAGTTTACCTTAGACTCATCAGACCACAGGACATGGTTCCAGTAATTCATGCTCTTGGCCAGGTTGTCTTCAGCAAACTGTTTGCAGGCTTTTTTGTGAGCCAGCCTCAGAAAAGGCTTCCTTCTGGGAGGCTTCCTTCTGGGACGGCCATGCAAACCGACTTGTTGCAGTGTGTGGGTATGGTCGTATGGTCACTGACAAGCTGACAAGCTGCACTTCTGCACAACTCTAAAGCAATGCTGGCAGCACTCATTCTGCATCTGTTTTTTTAAGCCAGCTTCTGCACCTGACGAACAGCACAAGGACTCAACTTCATTGATCGAACTTGCAAGGCCTGTTCCGAGTGAAACTGGTCTTGGAAAACCTCTGTATGACCCTGGCCACTGTCCTGTCAGGGTGTTACCGAATTTACAGCCTAACCCATCTTTGTGGAGAGTTTTGCAATTCATAATTCTCAAATCTCAGAGAGTTATTTGCCATGTTGAGGTGCCATGTTGATGAGAGAATTGTACATCCAGTGGTCAGTATGAGAGAATTGTACTCAAATTGTAACTGCTCTAAAATAAAATACACAAATTTGTACGGTCCTGTCAAGCAGACAAAACATGAACATGATGAATAGAACATGTGGCTTTGCATGGTTAAACGATGTATAGCTGTTATCACTTAGGGTGTACTCAGTTTTGTTGCCAGCTTTTTAGACAATAATGGCTGTATGTTGAGTTATTTTCAGAGGACAGTAAATCTTTACTGCTATACAAGTTGAACATTGACTACTCTAAAATATATCCAAGTTGAATTTCTATAGTATGTGTGTGTGTGTGTGTGTGTGTGTGTGTGTGTGTGTGTGTGTGTGTGTGTGTGTGGTGTGTGTGTGTGTGTGTGTGTGTGTGTGTGTGTGTGTGCGTGCGTGTGTGTGTGTGTGTGTGTGTGTGTGTGTGTGAAAGTGGAAATTAATAATATTAAATATTTAAATGTTTAGGAGAATTTCACTCTTTGTTTAGATAATCATACAGTATTTGCCTAGATATTCAAATCTTTATTATGGATCAACTAAAATATTTAATATATAATATTTCATAATATTGAACATTTTGTTCTGGGCAAAAGTAAAAAAAACAATAAAATGAATAACACTATTTCTTGTTACACATGTTTTATGTACTTATTATAGTAAACAAACCCTAAACAAACCTATTCTTTACCCTAACCCTATGGGTGGGTATGTTTTAACTAATATTGCCTAATTAATTGTATAATTACATAATATCAAGGACACCTTAAAATGAAGTGTAACCATAAAATCTATTGGCAGCTAGGCATTTGAAAGACAGAATAAAAAAAATAATGAAAGGCATATTATAAAAGTTCCCAATGCAGTTTTAATTTGACCTCTTCATATAACAAAAACAATTTATTTTATTAAAAATCAACTCATGGGCATAAAAATGAAAATGGATGAAAAACGCAAGTTGTTAGTAAACTTTAAAAAATAGTTACAAAGCAGAACATCTCCTCTGAATGATTAGAAGTGACTGTAAATGACTGCTGCCTGGAGTCCTGGATGCAATTGCCTTATCTATAATCAGGTCTGTCAATCTGACCAAAAACCATAAACAGACTTGACCCCAAATTTGCTTCGGAAAATGTGTCTTGGTTTCGCTGTTACAAACCTGCGCTGGTCATCTGAGAAGTCTCACGTGACAAATGCTGGAGAAGGTTAGATATTTAGCAGATGCTTTTGGCCACATACTTGTGTAAAGTATGGTTTTGTCATTAGATGCTTTGAATAGCTTGTTGAAAACATGTTTGTTTGTTCAGCATGTGCACAGTTAGAGTGGGGATACTTAAACACAGACCAAGTGAATATGATATATGATAGGTTATAAGACTGTGACTGTGACAAAGTGTTATCCTCTATTTGAACTCAGACTTGCATCTACAGTATGTGTGCAGTAGCATCCTCGCTATCTATTAGCTTAGCAACTGAATTTCATTAGAGAACTTTGCATCTGAAATCTTTAGGATCTTCATTTTAAAGCCTAGCTTGCATTACTGTAGCTATGTTGCACTTTATGTTGCAACATGTTTATGTTGCTTAACATAAGAAACAAACCTATATATAAAGCTCAATTCAATGTCCAGATGAAATTATCAGTAGTGGCAGTAAAACATAAACCTCTATTCCTTTTCACACAAATTATGATTACGGGGCAGATAAGCAATTAATAAAGAATATTTTTTTTGTGGTTCCCTGCACAATAATATATTATGGACTCAAAACATTTTTACCACAGTGCCTGATTTGTAAACTATCTTAATATAACCAGCTCCACATGTATGGCTTTTCTGACGTAGTAAAAACAAAGTTCTGTCATGAAACTCTAGATGGCGTAGGCTTATGGGTTCTAACTCACTGACAGAATCACATCATTATTCTCATTGTGCAGCTGATTGGTTTCTTTCACATCAGCAGCCAATGAGCTTGTTGCTCAATATTCAAATACTTGGCCAGTGCTTGCTGTAGCAGTTGTTACGCGCTTCAGAAACCCTCCACCTTCCCCAGCTCCACCTGTATAGATCTGCTACAGGTAATTGCATGCATGTTATTTATGGTGGCAATTTTATGCATGTTATATGTGGATGCACTGGCAGTAGCAAGTGTCGGTACTTAATCGTCTCTATTCTCTATTCTGCAAAGACCAAACACATTAACATTGGCATGTAAATTACCTTGTTACACTTTCCGATAGTTGGACATTCCACTTTGAAAGTGACGCAAAATATGCAAGAAGCAGCATAACATCATTATCAACATGTTTTCCAATTAGCCTGGGTTCTTATATTTCACATAGGCCTACGCAAATGTCTTCTTTTTTCAGTTTGTTCAGTTTATTTCTAAATTTCTTGTCATCATTACAAAATCTGCTTTGTTATTGCTAAAGCTCTCTTGTAATTGTTCTAGGTCATTAGATATGTTAAACAAGTGAGTTTGCCACAGCGAACTCCACTTAAACCATTTGAATGTTCACAGCTAATACATCATCTGATGCATTTTACCATGGTGAAACAGACCATATCCTAAAATCTGATCTCCATCTAAACCAGAGCTCTTAAAACTGACCTCAGAGCAGATGTGGAGGGTACCAAGTGTCTATGCAAGCTGGAGAGGAGAAATCATTCTTCTTAATAGTTGGTTGAACTCAAGACTTTGGCTCTCGTCACTGCAGGCCGAACCATTCATTAGCACTAATTTGACATGTTTACCACCCAGGATCCACATATCAGATAATAAACAAGATTGATTGCGCTCAAGAGGAGACAGTTTCAGCAGCAATGTCTGGTTTGGAACCAAGTACTCATTCTGAAGGATCAAGTTATTCATGCGTCAAGATGGTGTGTGAGTTTGTGCGGGTTTGTGTGTGCTCTCTTTCCATATGCTATAGTATGAGACAAAACTATAAATGTGATTTTAACATTAAAGTCTTTACTTTCCTAATGCTCCTGATTTCACTATGAATGATTCTTAAGTACATATTATTATTAGAAATAATGTTTGTCCTCATCATCGCTTATCAAACTTGCATGGCCTCTGAAATGACTGTCCTTTTCTGCTGACATCATCAGATCTGGCCCAATGGATCAAGGTTTAGCTATACATAATTAGCATAGCCCCTTTAGCACCTGCTGTTAGCTACATAATCTGGCCCAAAAAGCATCTTTCTTCATTGACAGCCATTTAAAATGGTCCATGTATTCTGACGAAATTCCTTTTTCGATATGTATAACACCAATCTTGTATGAAACACCTGCTTTTCACAATCCTATCAATTCCGGATGAATACAAATAAATCCCATTGTAAATAATTTTCTAATTTCATATCCAGTACACCCAGAAATGTCAGAAATAAAATGTTTTTAAATATGCAGTCATTCCAATCAATGAAAATAAAGAGGAAGTAATTAATCCCGCTGACTACAAGCCATATCCTGCCATATCCAGTCACTCAAGGCCATGATTAATAAAGATTTGAGATATATGGACTATGCAAAAGTTAAAGTGATCGGGCACCTTTGGTTTGCTGAGTTAAATGCACATAATGTCTTCAAGAATGGCAACTGAGTAGAACTGAAATATGACATGATACTTGGGGAGATCTTTAACATCTGAAGATATTTAACTCACTCCCCTCCCCTCCGCCCTTGTACAGCTGGTCTTGATGCAGCCAAACCAGGAGATTGAGAGAAACATGTTCCAGGATCAACTCAAGCTCTGGGAATTATGGAATTACCTCCTCCAGCCCCCTGCCACCCCCCAGCCAAAAATGATCATATCTGCCAACGACTCCCCAAGAGCGTCAACCCCTCAAAAACGTGAATTTACACTTTTTTTCCTTTTGTCCTCTATTACATTTGTACTGTTGCCTGTCATTCTATTGTTTCTTTAGTATTATGCAAGTTCCTTCACATAAATTGTGATTTTTCTGCTTTGTGAGATGATTTTCACATTTTTGAAGGAACATACTGAACTTTAGCCCAGACATGGTCCAAAAAAAAACAAACCGGCAAGCCTTATTAGCCATCTTAAATTAGTCTCAAATTTACAATTCAAAACTACATAAAATGTATAAAGCATGCAAGCTTTGATATTTCATTGAAATCTCTCTGTGTTCATTAATTTTTATGTATGAATGTATTTATGTCTCAGGTTAGATCTATTGGTTATAGCTGGATTTGTTTGTTTTTGTCATGATTTTTTTTTTCTCAAAAGCACGAATAACTGAAAAGACGCAATACTTGAAGAATAACAGCATATTTTATAATGAAACTTGGAAAGTCTTCACATTCCAAACTGATTAGTCCAAAGTGAAAATTAAAGAAAAAATACCATGAGAAACTCTCATCTGGTTGTTATTATAGTCGCTTTTCTTCTGTGTGTGTGTGTGTGTGTGTGTGTGTGTGTGTGTGTTCGTAAAACGTGACATTCTGCTAGTGTTAGTGCTGTTTTTCAAAATTATGGTTTATAAACATCTGGTGAACCTTTCACTTCCATGCATTTGAAAGATTGTCTCTTCACCTCTAATAAAACACACAGTTAAACTGAGCAAGCTATGGTAAGCTTACTGTACACTTTCTGTGAAAACAGGGGATGAGCGGGATCTTTTGCCATGTCATACACTCTTATTTGTGCATTATCAGTCATTCTGAAGCATGTTACTGTAAATGATAATATTCTGGAAATATGAAATTTTACATGCAGCCTATACAGATACATAACATACCAAGTCCTGCAAAATGTTAGGTATGTTAAAGGGAAAGTACACTACAGGATGTGATCTTTACAAAAGCAAATACAGTACTCTCATATATCCATTAAAGATAACAATAGTTTGGAAGAAAGAAAAAGCATATAAAGAGAGAGATAAACAAATGTTCTCAGTAAGAATATTGTGTGTAAACTTCTGAGACAGCAAATAGTTGGTCAGTTACGGCTCTTATAAGTGTGCATTTGCCGATCTCTCCCTTCACAGGAGGCACAGAGATCATATTTGAGCTCGGGATGTGAAAGGAAATCTCAAAGCGCCGTAGGGTCAAAAGTATGGTGTGTTTTTCTTGGCCTCCACTCCAGTTTTTTCTCCACATAATTTCACAGATTTGAAACACTGAACTGGAGTGATTTGTTGCTTTCTGCTATATGGTACAACAATTACACAACATGTCAAAGCAATGTGAGTTTGGCAGTTCATTTTGAGCTGACAGAGAAACCTTTCAACAACATAATTAACCTATCAGAAACATGTGATATTGAAAATTAACGAGGCAATTAGAATAGTTTTTGTGGATGTTTTGTGTATTTGAATGACTTTGCTGTGATCTTTTAAGTTAAACTATGAGACTGAATGGATCTGGTCACAGTTTCTCCTTATTGTGATCTAGCCAATGCTGAAGGATGTCATCATTTTGACATGTATTTAAAAAGGGAACCTTTTTCTGCATTTCCCCATGAAGACCAGGAAGAAAAGCCAAGAAACATGGAGCAAGAGTAAATACTGGTGAATCATGAGTGGATCACCTTAGCTTTCACTTTCTTAGTATTTAAGTCCAAAATACACAGACACAGGTCTGAAAATAAATAAATGCATTGAACGTTTTATGCAATTATACATGAGACCTAAACTTAGTTTTCAAAATTGCTGCTATATTGCATATTTGACCATCATCCAAACCGCTAGAAATATGTAACTGCAACCACAGTTACTTCACGAAGTGAAAAGTGTAAAATTGACTTTCTGTGAAATGTCAAACTCATGAAACCCAAACAGAAATGGAAAGCTAATGAAGGAGAGAGATGTAACACACTTGACCCTGGGAGTTTAGCTCACAAGAGGGTCATTTCCTTCTGTCTGATTTCAAGATGGCTCACGGCTCTACTGCTTTAGAAGCTAAGCATGGATCGCTCTGGTTTCAAAGCTGATAATTCTATAAGGAAGGTCGTCTTGCTTTGATGGGACCCTCAAAACTGAACAAGCTCCGTCTCTTGTGTTCTTATCTTTTGGGATTCATCCTTGGTGCTTGACATAGTAAGTCATTATTTACCTCTCCATTTGCAGCATTTGCGCTCTCTTGGTTTGTATTATTTTAGTTATAATTAAGATTAGTAAGCAAAAGCAAGTACAAATCAAACTAACTCTGGAGTCCCGCAGGGCTCTGTGTTTGGCCATCTTTTAATTTTATAATTTAGCAAGCTGACATTTGATGGATATAAAATTTGTGGAAATCACAGCTTACAATTTCATTTCCAAGCAAATTAGCAAATTAGAATGATTTCTGAAGGATCGTGTGACACTGAAGTAATGATGCTGAAAATTCAGCTTTGTATCACAGGAATAAATTACATTTTAAAATATATTCATATAGAAATCAGTTCTTTTAAAATGTAACAATATTTCACAATATTAATGTTTTTACTGTATTTTGAATGAAATAAATGCAGCCTTGGTGAGCATAAAAGACTTCTTTCAAAAACATTTATTATTCCAAACTTTTGCACTGCACATGCATGGTAGTGGAACATCTTAGTTCTTGTACATCATTAAAGCTCATGACTACATCTCAGTAATTAAACCACTATAATTGCTACTGAAATTATAATCTATTCAGTGTCACTGGAGTTCCTTCACCACTCATGTGGAACTTCCTTGCAAAAGATATGCATTTTTAATGGCCTTTTGGTAACTAGATTTTAGTTACAGCCAATCATGTGGCCATTGTGCACCAAGACTAAGACTGCAACATACCCATCTGGTACTCGTGAACCCCAGGGCTATTTCTCACCATAGACGGTCCATCATTGGACCCAACTAACCTTTCTGGCCTGGACTCACTGCTGGAAACTGGCACTGGTCTTCAAACGCTGGCAGAGCTGGCCAAGGATTTCTCCATCCTAGAATGTGATTATCAGAGATGACCATCTAATCTGAGTAAACATTAGCGTGCTTTTCTGTTCTGGGTACAGTCACATTAAGACGTGGTCGTTGGGTTGGCAAGCAAATTAATAGGACTTCAAGCTGGCCTGGACTTTGGTCAGTTGTGTATTTTTTTTGCAATTATCTTGTAAATGTATTCTTTGGTGCACTGTTGAAATTTTGTTAAATATAAAGTGCATAATTTTTCCCAGCTGAACAACACTGTAGATGTGGCTCTGTCAAAATGCGTTTGTTTAAATTCATCCTCTCATTTCCTCTTGTATAGACCATTTAAAACGTAAAGTATATATGAAATGAAAATTCACCATATCTATAATCTAAATAAATGTTATTGGTCTTATTTTGAATGATTTATCCATGCAAGTGTTTAATTAGTAACTTTTTTCAGTCACACTTTATTTTAAGGTCCAATTCTCGCTATTAACAAACCATTAACTACGACTTTGGCCTCAATAAACTCCTAATTTGCTGCTTATTAATAGTTAATCCAATTGTTCAGTTTGTCGAAATCCTTCCCCTTTCTTACAATCTTACACATTCAGATCTGCCTCTGCCCAATGGATTGAACCAACATTTTTTTTTTTTTTTGACAATCTGGATATATGCCACAATACTACCCACAATACGGAAGAAAATATCTGCTACTCCAATAATTAAAAAAAAAAAAAAAACAATCCAACTTCAAAGGTGCAAAAGTCTGTTAAATGAGCGTATGTAAATACTAAAAAAGGATTTAGTGTTTTGTAAGCACATTAATCATTATGTAAATAGCTTTAGTCTTCCATAATTTCAGATTTACCATGTTATAATTCTGGAAACGGGAGGAATATTACTGCACTAATAGTTTTTGACTGAGTAATATTTAAAGACCAATCTCATTCCATAATGTCACAACAAAATATGACATCAGTTCGGACTGGCAAGAAAAAGCAATATCTGTACTGCCAACTGGTTATGCAAGACAGAAAGCAGAGAGTGATTGGACGTGGAAGAGAAGGGTGCGGCGTCTTGTGCTTCACTGAGGCGTCAACTGATCACACCCAGAATGCTGTAAGGAAACAATCATCCAGGATTGGAAGGGTGGAGGATACAGGGAAACAGGGGTAAATGGAGGTATTTCTGTTGATGTGTGATTCTTACTAAACAAACTGTGATTTTTTTTTACAATCTTATACATTACGTTACAGTACAAGGGAGAATGGGGAGAAAACTGATAAAAGTTCAGCCTAAACTGTGCTCCTGATGTGTGCTGTGTAAGTTCTGTTGCCTGCAGGGTGAATTTATCTTGCTTTCAAGCCAGAGTTTGATAGTTGACCTCAAAGCTTTTACAATGGCATGGCATAAAATGACAGAGAACATAGATCATAGAATAGATCATATCTATTCTAGATTGAGCTGTAATGACTTGCTGCAAAACTTTGGCATATATAATTTTTTTTTACAAAACTGAAAAGTGTTTAAATTATAATGTTGGATAATTGTGAAGAAAATAAAACTAAATAATCAACCTTCAGTACTAACCTTCTAGACTATTTTTTTCCTAAGCACTACTTTTCACATTCACAGATTTTAAATATAATGCATCTCAATAAATTATAATGTCATGGAAAAGTTCATTTATTTCAGTAATTCAACTCAAATTGTGAAACTCGTGTATTAAATAAATTCAATGCACACAGACTGAAGTAGTTTAAGTCTTTGGTTCTTTTAATTGTGATGATTTTGGCTCACATTTAACAAAAAACCACCAATTCACTATCTCAACAAATTAGAATATGGTGACATGCCAATCACAATCAAATCAACTCAAAACACCTGCAAAGGTTTCCTGAGCCTTCAAAATGGTCTCTCAGTTTGGTTCACTAGGCTACACAAACATGGGGAAGACTGGGGAAGACTGCTCACAAGGAGGGTAAGCCACAAACATTTTGCCAGAAGACAATCATTGACACCCTTCACAAGGAGAGGGTAAGCCACAAACATTCATTGCCAAAGAAGCAGAAAGTTGAGTGGAAGGAAAAAGTGTGGAAGAAAAGATGCACAACCAACAAGAGAACCGAAGCCTGTATGAGGATAGTCACAGAGTGCTGTATCCAAGCATGTTAACAGAAAGTTGAGGAAGGAAAAAGTGGAAGGAAAAAGTGTGGAAGAAAAAGATGCACAACCAACGAGAGAACCGCAGCCTCAAGAGCACCACACACAGACGTATGAGGATTGTCAAGCAAAAATCGATTGTCGTTGTTGTCTGAAGAATTTGGGTGAACTTCACAAGGAATGGAAGGAGAAGAAGAACTGAGGCTGGGGTCAAGGCATCCTCTTTTCAAGAGCCACCACACACAGACGTGTCAAGGAATTTGGCTACAGTTGTCATCAGTCAGAGGAAGGGTGGAGAAGCGTCTTACCTGGGCTAAGGAGAAGAAGAACTGGACTGTTGCCCAGTGGTCCAAAGTCCTCTTTTCAGATGAGAGCAAGTTTTGTATTTCATTTGGAAACCAATGTCCTATCTGCTGGTGTTGGTCCAGTGGAGGAAGGGTGGAGGAAGGGTGGAGAAGCTCATAGCCCAAAACCAACGTTGCTTGAAGTCCAGTGTTAAGTTTCCACAGTCTGTGATGATTTGGGGTGCATGCTTCCTTCTGCTGATCTGCTGGTGTTGGTCCATTGTGTTTTTTGAAAACCAAGTCACTTGTGGTGTTGGTCCATTGTGTTTTTTGACCAAGAAATTGGAGCACTTCCTTCCTTCTGCTGAAGAAATTTTGGAGCACTTCATGCTTCCTTCTGCTGAAAGATGCCCATTTTTAAAGATGCCATGGTGTTGGTGTGCTTGAGCAGGATGGCCAGCAAACTCACCAGACCTGCCCAACCCTGCCAAAAGCACCAAAAGTTTCCAGAGACCATTTGTGTTGGTGTGCAAGAGGAAAATGAGAAACAAGAGACCAGCAAACTGTGAACCCCAGAGAGAATGCCAAAAGCACCAAAAGTGTCAAAGAAACCTGGCCTTCCAGAAACAAGAGACCAAAAAATGCAGATGTTGGTGTGCTTGACAAACTGAAGGCCACTCAAAGAAACCTGGGCTTCCATACGCCGAGAATCTTTGTCAGGCAGTGCCAAAATGAGAAACAAGAGACCAAAAAATGCACCAAGTATGCCACGCCGAATACATAAAGAAACCTTAAAGCAAAAGGAGCCCCTAAAGTATTGAGTACATACTTTCCACAAAATCACCTCCATGTGTTTTTATTGGTCCACGCCGAATTTCAAAAAAATTTTTTTTTATTGTTGATGAATTGGTGGGTTTTTGTTAAATGTGAGCAAAAGGAGCCCCTACCAATTGAGATTTTGTGGGGGTTTTTGTTAAACTACTGAGCAGTCTGTGTGCATCACAATTATTTAATACACAAGAACCAAAGACTTAAACTACTTCAGTTGAATGCTAAAAACATTGAAATTTATTTAATACTTTTGACGAGTTTGAATTATTCTAATTTGTTGAGATTTGGGGTTTTTGTTAAATGTGAGCCAAAATGAAATAAATGAACCAAGACTTAAACTACTTCAGTCTGTGTGCATTCTAATTTATTGATTTCACAATTATTTGTTATATATATATATATATATATATATATATATGTGTAAACAAAAAAAGCATATGCATAATATTCCATATTGGGTTTATTCATAAAACTTGCAATATATATATATATATATATATATATATATATATATATATAAAAAATGAAACAAAAAAAGCATTTGTATGTAATATTTATATGTATTTATATATATATATATATATATTATATATATATATATTAGTAAACAAAAAAAAAGCATGATATTGCATGTATATTCTATTGTTGTTTAAAAAATATTAGCATATATTTGTTTAAAAAATATTAGCATATATTGTTTTTTGGATGCTGGTGTAGTCAGCTTGACCTTTGGTAAACCGGCTTCAGCAGGTCCAATCAAATTGAATCAAACTATAATTTTAAACAAATCCAAATCTCTCAAGATAAATCTAGAATGCTAAATAGGCCGTTTTTTTCCCTCACATCCTCCCTCTTCACATGCAAGAAAGTTGTGTGACTGTTTAAAGATGGCACACATCACACTAGATTTCTCATAAGCTTCTTCAGCCACATTACCATCTACACCCTACAAAACAGTTCCCGCACTGTAACTCAAATCTGTGTAAAAAGCTCCACAATGGTCCTTTTAGCTTGCTCTTCATCCATAAATAGAACCAGCTGATACTGAGGCCTGCAAAAGACTCTCACGTTCCACTCGCAGGGAAGTTCATCTGGCCACCACTGGGTTGTTGACAAGCAAATCATAACATTTCCCATTGTGTATCTGTAAAAAATGAGGGAGATAGATGTGAATTATGCAACTTAAGAACATAACCCTAAACCTTCCTTTGCTTGTGGTTGCCACCACAGCATTTGTTTTGGTTTGCAGTGATATTTTAGTACATTGAAAACATTGGCAAATGCCTTTTTTTGCCTTGAGAATATGCTAGAGAAATTCTTATGGAATTGTTTCATGGAGTTTAAGACCCACAGAACATTACTGGTCAGGATGATTCGAGAACATATCCCATTTGAAAAGTTTCTCACAGAGGTTTTGATGTCTTTGAACTATACTCATTTGACGTACAAAGGTTCAGTATTCACAAACATCTGCAGCAGACATAAGAACCATCGGCACATTTATTCGCTTAAAGTAAATGCTGTGATCCAGCCAACGACTGATCTTGAAATTCCATCCCTGGATGTACTACAGGGTTCAGCAGACCTTCTCACTTTCTGAAGGTTCGACAGCTCATCTGTCTACACCCAGCGGGCTGGTGACCGTGAGATGGATGGATGTGTTGAGAGCCCGTGGCTCAGTTCCTTCCTCTCAGTGTTTGAGCAAATCAATCAGCGAGTGGATCGGGCAGGACCATATGCACCTTAACACTCAGCTGATGCCTGCTGCTGACCCTCTCTTACCCTACAGCTGCTCTTGAGAGAGACAACAACATGGGACGCCGTTTCATGCTCATCTGGGTCTCGTTCTCAGCAGACACATTTTGATTTTTGTTATCCAGCTGAATGAATGCTGTATTATTTTGAATTTAAACTATACCACACTTAAAGGCTTGATTTTGTTTATTCAATGTTTACACTGCAGATACAATGATGTTTTGGCAGACACGTTTTATCCAAAGCACCCTTGGGGTTTGAACCTGTGACCTTAGTGCTGCTAACCCATGCTGACATACTGGGCATTTGGATGTTGCTGGAAGTGGTGGATTGTTACTTTGTAATTATTCAATCCATATGCTCCAGTTTTTTAAGGGTGGACTCTTTTGAAATTCGGACAGATAGCAAACAACTGGTCCCCACCCAGAACTCATCATTCGAATGCATTAAAAACATAGATAATGGCTTTTTTGTAAATATTAAGTAAAATTGTGACACCACTTCGAACTAAATTTGGATAAAGTTCATAAGGACTTTGTTTAGGTGATTTTCATGTTAATGTATTTTATGAACAGACTGGAGAGCTACTTTATAGTTGAAGCTGTAGCTGTAATTATAATAGAAAATCAGCGTTTCTTTGCAACACTGACACTGTTTTTTATTGCTTTTTTCTGTTTAATTCTGTATGTTGGCTGCTTTGAAACAATCTGTACTTTATAAAGCTATCTATATCTAAATAAATGTGATTTGACTGCCAAATTGCAGAGCTGGTACACAACCACATCTACATCCCTATGATCAGATACTTTCGGAAGAATAATAGATAGCACCATACTTTCACCAGTTGTTTCATTACAGTTTATTAAGGCATTTCTGAAATGTTATGTTTAAATATTCAAATGTGACATTACCTAATTAAATATGTATTTGTATACATTTTGAACACTGGATAAAATCTGTTTCATTTTGTGCACATATTAGTGTTTTTACAGAGGTAATTTTGGATATCTATTTTTATTACTGCATTAATCAGAAAATACTATCAACAGGCAGGAAAAAAAATTCACCATAATTATAGAAATACAATATTATACTGTATAAAAATGGCTAATGATATATGAACAAATCCCTCTTTAAATAAAACCTTTAGAATATATGAATAACACAAGAAAGCTTAATGCTACTGAAGAAGAGATTTCTGGCTCAGGACTTGAGGAAACAAATTACAAATTTAAAGATATGAAGGAATGTTTGCAAACAGTGCACCGTTCTTTTTACCCCTGAGCGAAAAACTTTGCAGTAGCATGTATAATGAGGTCTTAATGTCTTTTTTTAACATGCAAGCACTACTCAAATAGTATTCAGATTAATGCCTTTGATGCTGGAAGAGCAAAAATGACACACTTTGCCCTAAGATTTGTTTTCATTTGTTAACGTGCATGAACGGTTTGTATCGTAATATTTATTTTTGAGGGTAGAACAAGCCGCCATACACTGATTATCCTCAGAAAGCTGCGCTCTGTAATCGAACTTCTAAAGTCAGCAGTTTGCATCGCTAACCTTTCTACAGAGCCCAGACAAAGCCATGTAACAACCTCCGTGTTTACGGAGCACCCCGCAGATTGATTTGCTTCCAGGGAGTTGATCCAGACCCCAAGCAATGTCACCTTCCAGGCAGTAGGATTCTTGTCTCCATTCCTATCTGATAAAGTCAAGTGCCGAATGAGACTCAACCGTGTGAAGGAGCGAGGTTTGACAGCCTCCCCCGGCTCTGACACCATGTAAAAGCTGAACAGGAAATTAGAAAGAATGAAAACCTGGAAAAGGAGACAAATATCCATCAGCCTTCATTTTCTTTCTGGGCTGTTTCACATTCTCAGAGTCACACACTCTTCGGCTGTCTCTCTCTCTCTCTCTCTCTCTCTCTCTTTTGGTGGCAAAGCACCTAGATGTACGTGAAGGAGGGTGGGGGGAATTATCAGGTTCTCATTGTGTCCATGTGGTAACCATTACCCAGTAATCTCCAGTAATTGTATCCGTATTACCAGAGAGTCCTGCTTTCCATTTGCTCTGCCGCCTTGACCGGTGCCGTTACCATGGCGCACGGGGGCCCGTTTCGAAGCAAAGTGATGTAAATTGATGCAATGGGAAGACCATTAAAATTTTGTCAAAATAGTGTGATGGAGATTTCCTGTTTTAATGAACCTACAAGTCGCTTTCATGCAAATGCGCTGGATGCACTCTCTCTGAACCCACCAAAACACTTGAGTTACGCCATAGTTTGGAAACAGCATCATTGGTACGTAGTTCTTTTGGCTGGGACAGGCAAGGGATATTATTTGGATACAAACTTTCAGTTTAGTGGCGTAAGGGGTGGCTTCATATTACCTGGTAAGAGTGTGTAATGCTATAGCATTGATCCAATGTAAAGGAAACACCTGAGTGAGACAGCAGCAATTAGCACATTCTAATAACAAATATTGAAAATAAATTCAGTACAAATCACATTCCACTTCCAACCAAAGCGGTCTCAGTCTTATTTCTATTATTCAAATTGAAATCCAGGACTTCAGATTGCCAGGAAGTGTTATCTGCATTGCAATTGCCCAAGTGCCCCCAAATGCGGTCAATTTGATGCAATTGCAGTATAACCCTTTGACCTGGGATTTAATGGAGACAGGTAATTATACCATACCACCCACTTACTCCTACCCTTAAACTGGGCTATAATGGGGTTTCCATTACAATAGCAGCCATTTCTTTCTCCGCTCTCCCCTCAACCGTGCAATGTGAAGTCAGAATACATTACTGGAGCTGCAGTCAAAATAACATTACTGTCTCTGGTAGTACAGGTTATTAAAGAGAAATTGATCTATCTCAGGTTCAGAATTTAAGGCTCTGAATTATGGAGCTTCACTGGTGAAAGGAATCTTTGCAATGTTCTGAAAAGTTTTTAATGAATAAAACAAGAAAAATATGGTTTGTTAAATAATCAAATGTATCATACATAAATGTCATACGGACACACAAATCAAATGTCTATTAGATTAATATTACTTGCAAAATCAACATTACCGGTGCAATTTGACCTGGAACTTGTGCCTAAAGTGGTTTCATTTTCTTTGCATCCTCCAAGTTGAATGAATGGAATGAATTAATTAATTAATGAACGAACGAACGAACGAACGAACGAACGAACGAATGAACAAAGAAATGATAACGAACGAATGAATGAATGAACGAATGAAATGAATGAATGCATTGCTTTTTTGACCACTTTGCATTTGCAAATGAATGAATGAAACTGAATAACAAATTGAACGAATGAATGAATAATCCTTTATGAAAAATAATAAATAAATGCATTGCTTTTTTGACCACTTTGCCTTTGCCTAAAATTAAGAAACTTGTATAATCATATTGTTGGCTATTTTATAGAAAATAAAAGAGGGTATATTGTATAACTCTTAATTCAGCTTTAAAGAAAACAAATATGTAATATTTATTTATGAAAAAGTAAAAGAGGGTGTAACATATATACTGTAATACTGTGTACTGTATGTATGATGCATGTATGTATTTATATATTTAATTGAATACCAGCAGGAATGGTTTTTGAGAGGGTAAGATTTTATTGACTACAACTTGAATTTAGTTCTGTTCTTTAAAGAAAGTTAAATGGAAAAGGCTAGGGACAAAACTTGAGATATCTGCTTTGTGTTCCATGGAAAAAAGGTTTGGAACAACATAAGAGTGAGTAAATAATGGCAGAATTTCATTTGTATTTCTTTGTAATGTTGTTAGTAGAAAGGCATGTTGAGTGAAGGAAGCGTGTCTGTGAGTCATACAGTAAAGTCATGAGTGACCACGACTGCTTCTGACATTATCATGAGCTCAATGTAAACATAACAGCTCAAACAGAGCCCAGTTCAGGCTCTCTGACCTTCACACTGACCGTCCATCAGCTCCTGCTCATAGTTCCACACATAGGCCGTGATGAATTCCCTCTGGCCCTGTGTCCAGTTTAAACCCTCATTTATTTCTTTTGAGAGACAGAGCGCCCTTAAAAGATGAGGAACATCACATCAGACTTAACAATACTCCCCAATATTGCCAGTTCCACTGTACAGATAAATAAATAAGAGGAATAGGTGGTCCATTAGCCTGTGAATGATAGACCAAAGACCTCCCTTAATTGCTTTCTTCTTGTAGTGTCTCAATTTATTTCTCAAAACAGGAAGAGTGCGCACACGCGCGCAGCGGTGCTGGGGTTTATGATGGATGGGGCAGGGGAAGATGCACCAGTGCTGGGTAAAGCTCACGGAGGCTTTGATTAACGAGACTGCCGGGGTCCCCGAGGAGCCCCGAGCAGAATAATACTGTTAGAGCGAAACAGCTGCTCTGCACAGACCTCAGGGGCCCCACCAGTGCAGAGACGACCAGAGAGAGAAATTATAGAGAGGAGGATGGATGAGTAAACAGGTAGATGGATGGAGGCAAGATGCTGGTGCTGTGCGGATGGACGGAAGGACAGACAGACAAACAGACAGACAACAGACAGACATAGATAGATAGATAGATAGACAGATAGACAGACAGACAGATAGATAGACAGATAGATAGATAGATAGATAGATAGATAGATAGATAGATAGATAGATAGATAGATAGATAGATAGATAGATAGATAGATAGATAGATAGATAGATAGATAGATAGATAGATAGAGACGGTCGGAAACAAGTTCAGATCATGCTAGCAGCATATCAGTTTCATCATAGTTGCTTCACACCACTTGGCATCAACACTCATGTACTGGCCCAGAATAATACAAAAAATAATAAAATCTCTGTACTTCTGTCCAGCCAACCCACAAACACTCATCGGCTTTCTGGGTCTTGTTTATTTCTTTCTCAAGCTTGCCATGACAGTGCAACCCTGCCGTCTCTGACTGTGTTAGGCGCTGGCACACGGAGCAGCACAAACAGGGGAGCACAGTTTATTTTCACAGCAGTCTGGTTCAAGTGCCCGCGGTTTGTTGCCTGCGTGTTATTTTCCCTCCCTGGGCGAAAGTGTTTATGCGTTGGAGGAATTTAGGGAGAAGTGTAATCTTGTTATCTCATCGAAACAAGAGGGAGAGACAGAGAGACAAAGGTTTTTCTGTTTTTCTTTCTTTTTTTTGGGGGGGGGGGGGGGTCAAAGGAAGCCAGTGATTTTAAAGGCAAAAATTGCAAGACCACATTTATGTGTTTATACATCTTCCCTCCGTCAGAGCAGCAAGCCGCTCTTTCTCCTACTTGGTGGTGCAAATGTTTGAAAAAAGCAAACACACAATGTTTATATATATATGCATATATATATTATATATACACACTGACCAAAATTATAAACGCAACACTTTTGTTTTTGGGGTCCGGGGGGGTCCGAAAACCAGTCAGTATCTGGTGTGACCACCATTTGCCTCACGCAGTGCAACACATCTCCTTCGCATAGAGTTGATCAGGTTGTTGATTGTGGCCTGTGTAATGTTGGTCCACTCCTCTTCAATGGCTGTGTGAAGTTGCTGGATATTGGCAGGAACTGGAACACGCTGTCGTATACACCGATCCAGAGCATCCCAAACATGCTCAATGGGTGACATGTCCGGTGAGTATGCTGGCCATGCAAGAACTGGGATGTTTTCAGCTTCCAGGAATTGTGTACAGATCCTTGCAACACGGGGCCGTGCATTATCATGCTGCAACATGAGGTGATGGTCGTGGATGAATGGCACAACAATGGGCCTCAGGATCTCGTCACGGTATCTCTGTGTATTCAAAATGCCATCAATAAAATGCACCTGTGTTCGTTGTCCATAACATACGCCTGCCCATACCATAACCCCACCACCATCACGGGACACTCGATCCACAACGTTGACGTCAGCAAACCGCTCACTCACACGATGCCATACACGCTGTCTGCCATCTGCCCTGTACAGTGAAAACCGGGATTCATCCGTGAAGAAAACACCTCTCCAAAGTGCCAGACTCCATCGAATGTGAGCATTTGCCCACTTAATTCAGTTACGATGATGAACTGCAGTCATCCCAGATGAGGACAACGAGCATGCAGATGAGCTTCCCTGAGACGGTTTCTGACAGTTTGTTCAGAAATTCTTTGGTTATGCAAACCTATTGTTGCAGCAGCTGTCCAGGTGGCTGGTCTCAGACGATCTTGGAGGTGAAGATGCTGGATGTGGATGTCCTGGGCTGGTGTGGTTACATGTGGTCTGCGGTTGTGAGGCCAGGTTGGATGTACTGCCAAATTCTCTGAAAAGCCTTTGGAGACGGCTTATAGTAGAGAAATGAACATTCAATTCACGGGCAACAGCTCTGGTGGACATTCCTGCAGTCAGCATGCCAATTGCACGCTCCCTCAAATCTGTGGCATTTTGCTGTGTGATAAAACTGCACATTTTAGAGTGGCCTTTTATTGTGGGCAGCCTAAGGCACACCTGTGCAATAATCATGCTGTCTAATCAGCTTCTTGATATGCCACACCTGTGAAGTGGATAGATTATCTCAGCAAAGGAGAAGTGCTCACTAACACAGATTTAGACAGATTTGTGAACAATATTTGAGAGAAATAGGCCTTTTGTGTACATAGAAAAAGTCTTAGATCTTTGAGTTCAGCTCATGAAAATGGGGGCAAAAACAAAAGGGTTGCATTTCTAATTTTGGCCAGTATATATATATATATATATATATATACACACCATCTGTTTGATTACACAACATTAACTGCTTGATTTTTAACGTAAATTTCTGTGGTATTCCTTGAATAAGGTGTTGAGATATTTTTTTAGGCTATCATAAAATCAATAATTAAAAATTGCAGAATGTGGAGTAGGCTAGGCTACTCTAAAGAAACAAATACAACGTATTAAGATATGGAGCTTTAAAAAATAATGGGAACAAATGTGTAAATTTCAAAAGGTAGTTAACAGTATAACAATGGCAACAATCGTTACAAATGATTGCATCCAATGAAGGGAAGAATATTACCTTCATTACATTCCATCATGTGACGTTTAATGCTAAGCAGCTGTGACAGGTTATTGCATTGCTGGTGCTACATTGATGCAACACGCAGCAGTTAAAATCACAGGTTTAAATGCTAATTAGGAGGGTTTGGAGGCAGAGCAGCACTTGATTTTAACCCGACAAGATTGCAATCCAGCTTGGCTCGAATCATTATTATTTGCCTTTTTGCTTAATGAAGAGGGCCTTCATTGACAGAGAAAACATTCACCCTCGCGTAGCTCTGCATAACAATCGCCACAAATGAAAAAGAATCCGGGCGCCAGGAAAAAAGTTTCCCCATTGTCTGTATTAATTTAAGTCTCGTTTAACGACTGTCGGAATCACACGTTCCACCGAGGAAGTGGGTGATGAAATGCGCCGCTCCGCCGACAAACAAACAAGGAGAAATGAGGAGAGAAGAAAGGGATGAAAGCGCAAGGAGGCAGGAAGAAAGGGAGAAACATGCGGAGGAGACACAAAGACATCAGAATATATATCAGGACAAAAATAGAAAGTCTCTTTGTTTTGTGCGACGGAGAGCAGTGTAGCTAATTAGAGTGGAAATGATAGCTGGTGCGACTGACACAGGTAGGGAGTAGCGGCGTCTCCCGTGTGCCTGACAGTGCATACCGAGAGTGGTGTGTAAGCAGGGGTAATGGCTGTCAGCTCCTGACAGCTGTAAAATGGCCTTTTAGTTTGCCGCGCAAAAGCTGTCACGGAGTCTCGCGTTACAGCGGCGGATGTAGTTAGCTGCGCTGGCAAGGAACATCATTATTAACAAACACTGTAGTGTTTGCCTTACTGGCCCCCGCTTGTAAATGGAACATGCTCTCGGTGCAGCGGGCCCCCAATGAAACACCTGGAACTGAGTTGTCAGAGGTAACGAGCCCTGGAGAGCCAGGGCAATGGATTCGGGGCCAATCATTGCGGGGCACGGCGTTCGCCTGGCTGTGTTCGTCTGCTGCTCCCTCACACTGGCCCTGGATTCCCGCTGCTCTTCTTCTGATGTGTAATGTGCTGGGTTTTGCGCTTGTTTTGTAGTGGATTGTTGTATAATAGCTGCGGGCAAAAGGGTTCAAGAAGACAGGCTTAAAGAGATACTGTAGCTTCTAGAAAAATACATTGGAAACAGAACACTACAAACGGCACTTCATATAGACATTTGGAAAATCTTGCAAAAAGAAAATGCCCTGTTCATATTTCATCTTAAAATCAAAAGAATGAGAATGAGAAAAGCTACTCACAGTTTTTCACAAGCTGTGTAATTAATTGTCTTTTTAATTTCACTGTGCAAAATCTTACTGCAATGCTAAGAAATAAAATCATAGGTGTCTAAAGTATACATATATAAAAAGTAAATAACTGCAAGTATACATAACACTTTGTTTTGCTCATTTGCTCAAAAATGATTGATCATTGTATCCAGACATGATCCAATATTTGTATGACTGCATAATAATAATTAATAATTATTATTATTATTATTACTATTATTATTGTATTACAATAACTTAAGTGGAAGCAGAGTTTAAAATGAATTATTAATGGAATTAAAATAAAGTCACAAAATAAAAATTCGTAATAATTCATTAAGACAAAGCCTCTTTTTTCTTTTAAATTATGGGTGATATTTGTGGTTAACCCATCTATTACAAGTGTAGACTGTTTAAATCTAATCTGTTCTCTCTTTATTTGTCAATGGGGGAGACAGAAATAAGAAATCCCACAGGTGTGGTGGTTTGTTTTGTTCTTTATTGTATTGTGTAGAGTTGACTCAGAGTGCTTCCCCAGAGGACTCCATGTGCCTGGTGCAAAGTCAGATTCAGTGCTGTTGTGAAGATGGCTCTTATTACATGATTGGCAATAAGACAAGCCAAATGTCTGGAGCCGAATCTCTATAGCACTGACTAGAGATTTTTGTTTTTGTTTGGTTTTAAATAATTTAGTTTAGAGATGCATCTCGGGATTTAAACTGCATCAATACAAGAACTTCTGAACATATGCATTAAACATTGGGTCACTGCTTTAACAAATTATTTCCTCTTTAAAAACTGTTTGCTTTCTAGTTTTTTTATCACGTCAGTATTTATTTAGATCTTAAATGGTGATAAAATATTAATTCCTTTAATTAATAAATATATAACAATCAGCAATAATGGTACTTGTTTATAGATAATTTCTACCTTATTTAACTCACACAATTTTATTTTGTTGGTATAAATTAATGTATTAAGGTTGATTCAGCGATATCGCAGAATATGTTTGACTTACAATTACCACTTTACCATTTTCTGTGCAGTATTAAAGAGGAAAGTAAAGAATCAATGATGCAAACTTGGCTGGTTGGTTGGTTAGTTCAATTCACTTCAATAACTGTGTAAAGTTAGTTCATAATGAAACAAGTTTAATTCAGCTTTAAGCAGCTATACTGAAGAAAATAGTGTTATTATTCAGGTCAAGTCGGTTCAGTGTTCGTGACATCTCTGAGCGCTGATGAGCTTGGCTCTGGGACGTTTGAGCAATGATCAGAATTCAGAATGGAAATGATGGGTCTCTGGAACGTTCCACATGGAACTGAACATCTGACAGCGAGCAGAACTACGCATGGCAATTCCCACAGGTTTTTACAGGATCTGCATTGCAGAAAATGGCAGTGTTATGGGTACTCAATACAGAACTCGATGCAAATCTGCAAGAATTAAATAACCTTTCCAACACTTTATGGACATCATCTTGCATGTGTAAAGATGCCTGCCGTTTTCTTCTGGTGTTTGCATTTCTATAAATATCAGTGTTGGCTCTTGGGTGATATTTCAGTTATTGAGTTTGATGATGATTAAATTTCACCATACGAAGATTGCAAATCATTTCACTTTGGTTAAATGACCCATCTGGGTTTGATTTATAAATAAATGACCATTGTAAAAATAAAGGCCAAATAAATGGCCTTGTTCTATTTACTGATTCTGCTTGACTGTGTGTAGCCTATGTGTGTGTGAATCATTTATTAAATAAATGGCAGCTGTTTTATGGTAATTATTTTTAAGTGACTCTTTTGGGGCTTCTATATATTCTGCTGTAGGATTTCACCAACACTATCTCACAACCAATTAGTAGGTATTTTACGAGGTGGCTAATTCATACGAATTCGTACGACCTCACTTGATTTTGTACGATTTGTCTAAACCCCAGTGAGGGTAGGTTTAGGGGCGGGGTTAGGTGTAGGTCATTCGTACAAATTCATACGAATTGGAAACTCGTAAAATACCTACGATTTAGCAAAAATAGTATGAATTTGTACGAGTGAGGTCATACGAATTTGTAAAATTAGCCATCTCGTAAAATATGTACGAATTGCCGTGAGATCGGGCTGGATTTTTTGTATATACATATCCAACAAGCTGTCATGAATTATTGCTTGTAAGTATCCAACAGAGCAAGCATCATGTAAAACTACATCTTGTGCATTAGAAGGAAGTCCATCTGAGTGTGTTAGCCTTTAGTCTAAGTCATGCATTCAGCTCTATGAACAATCCAGGCGGGTTAATAGTCTTGTCAGTGGTGGTAGGTGTCTGTCAACACTCGCTCCAGTCTTGTCAGTAGCACCAGGGCACATGTGGCACAGATCCTCCCTGTGTTGTTGTGTTTTACTGGGATCTGGAGCTGGAACAGGGCGGGGAGTGTGACAGGTGCTAACAACGGGTGGATGCTGTTAAATACGAGGTTGACAGGTGAGCACAAGGCGACGATGGCGGGAAATTCAATAAAGCATGGCATCTGCTCCAGCAACTTGGAGGACAGTATGAGGTTTCAATTATCCAGATAGAGTCATTCGTAACTAGCCAAGATTAAACTGCAGCTGACTGGAAGGCTAATTGGAGGACGATCACTGAAGAATTGCAGCACGAAATGTACACTGCAATGTTTTGGTTCTTTATCATTGTTGCTAGAAAAACTGCATCATGTAAACTCAGTGGGATGTTGTTTACAATGCTTTAAATGAAGCTTATCTAATCACAGTGTAGAGTAATGGACAGTTCTTGAGTGTTTTTGTTTAAATCAAATGATACACAATATTAAATTGTTTATGCACTATAATGTAATAATTTGTTATGAATATTCTAAAAAGAAAATAATCAAAGGAGATAAGTACAATAATTAGAAAAATTTAAAAGTTCAAGGAATAGGCATTCAAAAATTATTAATATTATTATAAATATAATTTATAGGCCCAACATACAGTCCCTGTGGCTCAGTGGTAGAGCATTGCGTTAGCAGCGCAAAGGTTGTGGGTTCAATTCCCAGGGAACACAAATACTGACAAAAAATATATATTGTATATCCTGAAAAGACATGTAAGTCGCTTTGGATAAAAGCATATGATAAATGTAATTATTTTATAAATAATTTTTAATATATATTACCATGCTATAAAATTATATTGGCCATACTACATTTATATATTAGAACAGCACTTCTAAAAGGATTGAAATGAGTTAAAAATTGTGGTCGAGTTTAAAAAAAAACATATTACCATTTTCAACATAGAAAAATTAATAATATTAATATTCAGTTTTGCCTTCCAGATACGACTTCACATAAAGCACACATAAAAATAATAAGATAAAAAGTGTAAGCATGGCACTGTAGTCTTGCGAAAGCCCATGGGCCCAATTTATGCAATTTCACCTGGAAATGAAATGTGTTTTTAACAGCTTTAGAGAAGTGCTTTGTCGTGTATTTTCACCTTTTTCACTGCGTGTGTTTGAATGCGTGTGTGTCAAAGTCTTATTTAATGAAAAAGTTTTTAGGTAGGTGGGCTACGGGACGGAAGGCTGATCGTAATGCCGAACCTCATTCATTCCATTTTTCTGTTTCATGATTACTTAATGACTAGTCTTTGTTTTTTATTCCCAGGAGACACACAATTATACACACTTTGGTCAGAAACAAAAAGAGAATGTTGTCACGGCCCCCCGTGTGTAGAAAATACCAAATTGTCTGCAGTTTAAAGTATTCTGTAGTTGTTTAATGACTAGCATTTGGCTCCAATCAGTGGGAACGCTCCTAATAGATGCAATCTTTTTCTGGGTTTACTTGTCAGGTCTTCAGACTTTCACTTCTTATCTTAAAGTCTATTATAACGAGGCTTGTAATGAGAGCCCATTTCAATAACTCCCTTTTCCGTCCCCTTCTAAACAACCCAAATTACCCAATTGGAACATGCTGTAGGGTGTAGTGTGCACTATGTCTGTGCTTGTGCCTTTGTGCATGTTTACTTGTTGCTTCGAGGCGGACTTTGTTGAATTATAACCTGTTTTCATCACCCAACCCGCCCAGCCCCAAAGAATGTGTAGTCAGCTTATCTTGGCGAACCATTAAACAATTCCAATCTAAATATCTAATATCGCTGTCACACAGCATTTAGCAAGCACAAGGCATGCTTTGACAGTGTCTGGAGCAACAATAAAAAAAGAGTCTACCGGTACTTAAAGCATTATCAGCTGTCTTGGACCCATAACCGTGACCTTGTTCCTGCATGCCCTTCAGTATGTGCGAACATGTGGTAGTGACCTGCCGGCCAACCCCTGATAATTATTTCCACTGAACGTCTTGCTTTGGGCACAAAGTCTCGCTCCGTGAGCCCAATTGGGAGCAATTTGGTAACCCATACCCCTGAACATTAGTAATGAGAGCTGATCGAGTGGAGACCGGGCCTACATTAACCTTCGGGATGCCCTGGTCGTGTTGAGGGGGAAGAGTTGGCTTGCCTCCAGTGCTGATTCCTGGGGGCTGGAAGTAGGGCAGCCCACCCAGGACTGGACTCTTGATTGAAGGGTTACTGAGAGAGAATGGGCGGCAGCTGCACAGGGGGCTATTTTTGAAAAGCAGACATCTTTGTTTCTAGCAAGAACTGTCATGAAACTGTGAATAACGCTGTTCATTTGGGTCATTCAATGAAACGGGGGCCTTTTCCTGTTGAAGTACCTTTTCGTGATTTTTAAACATTCTGTCAGGGCTAAAATGTGTTTTATTGTTTTAGGCTAAATTAATCTATTGGAGTTGACAGTTTTATAAATATTGTGCTCAACTATTATATGCTTCTTTGGTATGGACTGCTCCAATTATTATATGCTTCTGTAATGGTATGACCACAACAAATAAATGATTATTTACAAAGTCAATGCAAAGATGAGAAAAGAGGTGAATGAGGTGAATTGGGTGACCTGAATTGGGTGATGCGATTGCTGCGATCGAACATGCGATATACGCCTCAATCGCTTGATTGAGCGGAAAATTGGCATGACACGTTGTTGCGCAAGCCAATCAGCGAAGAGCTTATTGACATGTGGTTGTATCAGAAAATGGAGGAGAGCTTTATGATTTTATTCACGCAATGACGTGTAAAACTTCCCATGAGTAATCTAGATAACGCAATGAGAATATTCACTTTGCATTTGGTGTGCACACACCATTGGAAAGATAATTCAATGTAGATATTGTGGGCAATTTTAGTCATTCTGTCAGGTCTGTTTGTTAAATTAAATCTTAAGCGAGATTTTAGATAATTTAATAGATAAATGAATCTATTGAGGTAACAGGGTTGACCATATTAATATGGACATTTACTCAAAATCATGGTAAGTTTGTAACATTTCAAGATCTTCTCCTATAGGGGCAAACATAGACTACATATATTAAGAAATGTTAATTCTTTATTAATTCTTGTAATTTATCCAAATGGAAATGTTAAAAATGTATTAGTACATACAGTAATAATTATTGGTAACCCTTTATTTTAAGGACCAGTGCTCACTATTAACTAGCAATGCATGTTGGCTGTTTATTATTACTTATAAAGCACATATTAATGACTTATTTTGCATGACCATATTTTAGATCCTTTAATCCTACCCCGTAAACTTAAAACTACCTTATTAACTATTAATAAGATGCAAATTAGGAGATTATTGAGGCAAACTTTGTAGTTAATTAATAGTGAGAATTGGACCTCAAAATAAAGTGTGACCTTGTTTGTTCATGATACCTAATACATTAACTAAAGTTAACAAATTTAACCTCATTGTAAAGTGTTACCAAAAAACTCATGCTGTAAAATAAGATTGTCATACCACTATATGATATATATCCAATATAGAGTAAAAGCAAAGCCTAATGATAAAACTTGCACTTCATTACATTGACTTCCAAAGTACTTGAACAGACGTTTTAGCAAGCTTCCACTTACGACAGCTTGCAATTAGTAGTTTCTCCTGATTGCATCAGGTTCTGAACATCTCAAACCTGACACCAGCTAATGATCATCCGAAATAAGGCAGTTATTTAAGAGACAGAAGCTCATGAGTTCATCCCGCCGCGCTGTCAGTCAATCATTCAATGTTACATGACACCTCTCACTCTCATTAAGTCTGTAGGCCACTTCCACCCAGACTTCAGAGGAAATCAAACAGCAACAGAGAAATGAGGGGATCGAGCATATACTTGACTAGACGAGGTTGGCCCCAACTAACTAATAAGGTGTTTGTTGACTGCTGTTGTTCTCGCTGTTTAATTGCTTACCTTCATTAAACAACAACAAAGAGTTAGCAAGAGAAACATTCACCCCGGATCTCATTTCACGCTTATAAAGTTGAATATTAGTCACCATAGTACCAATCGAACATCTATGTAACACCACACTTATTGCTTACCATTAGTTTAAGACAGAGGGGTAAGAAAAGTTTCAGATGCATCTGACAGACATGGAAAGATTTACGCACCCCACTGATTGGGTGGCAGAATGACTAACAAAGCAGCTTTTTGTACCCGTTTGTATCCGCAGTAATTACCACCACGGCAACAACCTCGCCTTTCATCTTCAGTCAGTCAAGTAGTCCGCACCACGGCAACATCCTCGCCTTCATGCGCGTTCAGTGGCACATCTGAGAGAGGAGAGAGAGTGAGAGAGAGAGCAGAGAGAGAGAGACTGAGAGAGCTAGAGAGAGTGAGAGAATCAGAGTCGATGTGTGAGTCTGAGGAGAGAGAGGAGAGTGAGAGAGAGAGAGAGAGAGAGAGCAGACGAGAAAAAGAGAGCACACTAGTCAGGAGCACGTCTAGCTGATAGTGATTTGCTTCCGTCAAGGTTGACTCCGTGTCAAAATGGGCTTGCGAGAGTCTGTTCGTCGAGAGTGGCCTGTTGTGAGGTCAATGGAAATCTGTAGAAAGACCCATATTTTACGTCAAGTTCAGTTCTCGAAATCCAGGTGCACAGGGCCATCTTTAACGTTATTAAAACTCCTAAAAAGAAGAAATACTATTCTAAAAACTACTATTCGTACAGTAAGACTATAGAGCTATAAAAACACAAACAATTACTCTGGTCATTTGTTTTGAATAAATGTAATGAGAAATTTGAGTTTATATTGAGATCTCTAACTTTCCGTTTCAGAGTTTGGTAATAGTTAACAGCTATTTGCTTCACCCAAAGTTGAATCCACATTTAATTGGACGCAAAATGGGCCTGTGCGAGTCTGTTCGTAGGCCTGCTATCACATACAGGTCATGTTTACTGTTTTAAACCTGTGATATCTCAAGTGTTTTGTTCAATGGAAATCTGCAGAAAGAACAAAGAGCCGTCATTAAGCTGATTAAAATTGCTAAAAAGAAGAAATAATATACCAAAAATACACAAATGAGACAATTGTTATCATACAGTAAGATTTTAGATCTATAAAAAGATAAATCATAACCGGTAATTTGTTTTGGATGAGTTTAATGAGAAATTTCAGTCTTTGGCCATATTTAATAGCTTCAAGGTTGGCTCCATATTTAATTTGACACAAACTGGGCCTGTAATAGTCTGTTTAATATGTCATATTCCTGGTGTCATGTAGATCAGAAGTGTTTTGTCCAATGGGAATATAGAAAGACATAATGTCAATCGGTTAATTAAAAGCAAGAAATAATATACTAAAAACATACACAAATGAGGCGCTTGTTTGCACACAGTACAAATGTAGAGCTTTGAAAAGAGATACCAGGTCTGGGAATTTGATTCTGGATTGATTAAATGATTGAAACATATTAAGATCTCTCATTTTGATTTTGTATCTTGGCCATTCTAAGCATAATATATGAGACACTTTTGAGACTCTAGAGACATATGAGATTACAATCTGTTTCTCAGGAGAAAAGTCTGAGATGCATTTAATCTCACTGGTGTCAAAGAGAAACAACTGAGATTTGCGTTTTGTTTTTCCTGGTAGGGTATTGAAAGGGCTTGAAATATGAAATATTGAAATATGTAGTGAACTGTGTGTAATTATAGCTTATACTCTACTGCTCCATAAGTAATGTATCAATAACTTGTTTTAAATGACAAGTTTTAAATACGTGACCCTGGACCACAAAACCAGGCTTAAGTCACTGGGGTATATTTGTAGCAATAGCCCAAATGGGTCAAAATTATGGATTTTTCTTTTATGCCAAAAATCATTAGGACAGTAAAGATCATGTTCCAAAAATATATTTTGTAAATTTCCAACTGTAACTATATCAAAACGTAATTTTTTATTAGTAATATACATTGCTAAGAACTTCATTTTGACAACTTTAAAGGAGATTTTCTCAATATTGTAATTTTGTTCTCCAATCATAACAAACCATAAATCAATGGAAAGCTTATTTATTCAGCTTTCAGATGATGAATACATCTTATGACTGGTTTTGTGGTCCAGGGTCACATATAACATATTGCACGAGAAATTGTGGGATATAAATCTATAAACCATTGGTATATAAGCAATTAGGTTTTTAATTATCAGACTAATAAATAACAGTAGTCAGTTCAGCAGACTCATAAATGTATTACTGATGCAATGTAGATCATAAAATGTTGCGTTTTGAAAATACACTTACAAAGAAATAAAAGACAAACAAAGTAAACAGAATATAAATAGTCATATGATATTTGACTGCCTATTGGTTAATCAAATGTATCTGCAGTTTCATAAATTATCAATACAAACTACAATTGATAACAAGTACTAATGGATATCTACTCTGCAATTTCACAGTTGACAAACACACAACACATTTGAAAAAAAATATTTTCTATTATCATATTTACAGTCGGCTCAGGAATGTTCCCATAAATGCTGTAAATAAATATATCATTTGATTAGATTAAACATGACTGCAACTATAAACACAAATATGTTTATTTGTAATAACATTAGCATCTATCCAGCTCCCATGGGAAAAGCCAACAAAATAGACTTTTTAAATAAATGAATAAGATAAAAGAGTCTGTTATCCGTGACCATGTGTGCAGAAAAATAAAATGTAAAATTTATTTTACATTTTTTCTCCAGTTTTGCTGACTAGTGAAATGTATAATGAAATGAAAAGCATTCCAATCATTCTGACATTAATTGAATTATTTATTATTATATTGTTAAATAAAACTCAAAAATGTTCTTCTCTTCAAAATGTTTCCAGTGATTGCCAAACGATTTTGGCTGGATCTTCTGAATATGGGGACCAATCTTCCCTTTGTGTCAAACAGAACTATGCTGCCCTCTTTTGGTCCTAAAGGATCATACCTTTGGGTCAAAAGTCACTTTGCAAGAAAACAAGGTAGTCTGAGCTACTCCAAGCCATCCAAAAAAAGATGCAGCTTAAAAGTGACCCTATGATGTAGTTTAATAGTAACTGTGAAACATCACTATACCATCTGCTCTACAAAAGAGCGGAGCGATTCATTCACAGCATCCAAAGCGTGCGTCCAGACACCCTAATCTGACACACCATCACCTCCCTATCGCTTTTGTTTGCATCATTTGCATTCGCCGCAGACGAAAAGGCCCTAATCCTAAATCCTTTGTTGCTGGAGATGATCTTTTGACCTCCGTAATGCAGTGATTCTGGAAGCCGTCAGCCCTGCGGTCTGGAGCGAGCATCGTCCTCACCTGTGTCCAGATGTCCCTAACAGCTGCTCGGCATTATGGATCTTTCTGATGCCATCCAGGAGTGTGCTAGTCACCGAGGAGGATGGACACCGCGGATGCTCGCTAATCCTGCTCTGTACTTGTTTGCTAGTGATAGCGTTTAGTGAAACCCAAGTGTCTATTGATGAAAGAAAACAAAAGGGGTATTAGCTGTAGATACAAACTGAATATTTATGCTTCATTTAAATGTCTTGGAGCACAAGAACAGCAGTGCTTTGTGTGAAGGGTGCCAGAATTTATTATGCAAACATAAATTAAAAATGCTATTCATACAAACATTGACTTGAATACACCTCCTTTATAAAGAACATGCGTTCGATTTGAGTTGCTTTGCTAGTGCAAATTTGATGTTTCTCTTTTCTGACCATTGCAATCAGTCTCTTGGTATTTTTACCCCTTATTTTTGGAAAGTTGTTATTTTTCCCCCCTTTTTCTTTGCTATTGGAGCAAATCAAATCAAATCAAAAATTCAAATCAATTTATTGTCCCATCATCCACAGTCAACAATTGACTTTTTTTTGAAATTCTTTATAGCGGCTTTATTTTAGTGCAAAAAAAAACCCTAAAAAACAACAAAACAACATTTTACAGTTATGGACCAGTACATATTTACAGACTTATTACAGAAGACAATGTGCGAAAATACATCTTACATATACTCAGTAACACACCATGTACTTATATATTACAGTACAGTGTACAGTACACAAAATAAAGAATTAAAGAAAAACAGAAATGAATATAAATAAAGAATAAAAGAAAGAAAGAAAGAAAGAAAGAAAGAAAGAAAGAAAGAAAGAAAGAAAGAAAGAACCAGTCTGTGCATCTGTCGTGTACTTATGTTGTTACAGTAATGTAAATGTAAATACCATCAAAACGGTCCCTAACTAACCAAACCCATTTATTCCACCTCAATAGCAACAGATGTGTTTTGCCATTCAACATGAACACAACAATAATTCAAGTTGCAAAGAAAGTGTTCTAGTACTTCTCACCGTTTTGTTTTGTTTTAGAAAATGGTGTGGAGTTTGAACAAACTGAACTCATCCCACACATGTGTGCTCTGGAGGAATCTCACAGTTCTGCATTGAAGGAGGGACCTGAGCCGTATCTAGAGACCTGAATATCATCGAGACTGGGATCTTTTGATCTGTGTCAGTAAGCAGCAACCTACACTTACACTTACCTAAAATTCCCTACAAAACCAGCCAGCTATTCCCTGGCAACCAGCCATACATCCCGAGGATCTTTTCAACATGGCAACAACTTTCAGTACAAAAGAATCGACTTCTACTATTACTACTACTTGAAAGCTATATGAAGGAAGTGTGGCCAGATGGAATAGAAGAAGTGAAACTGGTTAGAAACAGTAAGGGGTTTAACTGTGCCCCACCTCACTTTCTTCTACTGCGTATAACCTCATTTTGTGCCAGCATCATCCTTTAATAGGCACAGAGGTTTTGGGGCTACATACATCGTTTTAACAAAGTTGCTTAACACCCGTACCATCAAGAGTCCACTTCCTTTAGTCCAAATGGTCACAGTTTATATGGTTACCATCTGCCTCCTCGTACCATCAGCACGTTTTAACGCTGTTGCTAAATAGTAAACCACTTTACAAACCACAATCCAAAACCACTGAAACAGACGCAACCATGATTTGTACTACTTATATGCAAGTGTATAGCAAAACAATAATGTCTTTTATAAGACTACTGCTGCTCAGCACAGTCATGGCTGGTTAGGACTAAAACACATTTACACTGGAAGAAAACTTTTTTCCAACGTATATTTTATTCCAAGTCTTCTGAAGTAATATAGTATGATTACAGAATTTGCAACTGGGTCATTATTGGAGTTATTCATTATTTATCATTACAGGATTATCACTGGAGTTATTGAGTTGAACAGCTGTTGTTGTCATAAACTAAAACTAAAATCGTAAAAAATAAATAAATGAATAAAAGAATGATAACTGTAATATATAAAACATATTTATTTCAGCAAGTTGCCACCAAGGAAAACTTTCTTTTTAGTATTTTATTTAACTTGAAATACTAAAACAACTAAATAGATCAAAACAAAATAAACTGCAACTAATAAATAAAACTGTATAAAAATTATCGACTTAATAAACTAATAAATATGAACACAACTAAATAATTTCAACTAAACTAAAATGATTTGGAATGACATCAGGCTGGGTAAATTATAACATTTTAAATTTAGGAAACGGTTTGATTTGTTTAACCTACATATGATATACGGTAACATACCACGTGACATCTCACGCTCCTTATACAAGTACTGAAAACCTCCTTCCATTGATCTCAGAAGAAATTAACGAGAAGAGCTTCAGAGGATTCTCCTCATTAAAGCTTCGTTTTAGTGGTTAGTCATGCAGAGATGCCAATCACCTGTTTTTCACATGCTAAGTGTTAATAAACTCCCTAAAGAGGGGCAAGGTGATTGAGTTTGTGAAGGTGAGATGACAAAAGCGGGATGGGGGATGAAAACGAGAGGAATAGGGGAAGGGGGAGCTATTGCTCGATATGTAGGCCTATTGAGACAGGATGAGGTGGGTGTAATTGTTGGTGACACCTCGCTCACAAATTATCACCATAGAAAGATAATCTCCAAAGACTGCGGCAGATGTCAATGGTAATGCGGCACCACATTATTCTCTTTTCCCCATTGCCTAATGAACCCTTGCTCCGCAGGCTAATAAAGTGCTCTGATCGAACAATGACAAAGTATTTACTGTATAAGATTCCAGCGCTGGATTAATTTCACCACTGGAGAATTAGTGCTGATTAATTTCCCTGCTAAATTCATAACCCGGAGGCCCGGGCGGTAACAGAGGTTCAGGTCCACGTGTGCCACTTTTGAGCCATTGATAAAAGAGTAAAACATGATAGGTCCCAAGGCACTTGCTGTTCAGAGAGCGTCCTTCTAAACCCAGTGGGCATCAGCTATGCCAGTCACGAGTGGCACTAAACACAATGGCAGGTTAGGAAGCAAGTGCCCTTAGTGAAGTAAAGAGACGGAGAGGGAGGGAAATGGACCAATTAAGTTTCCAGATCGCCACGTTTCCCACAGAGACCTGCCACGGCCTGTCCTCTTGTTTTACCCATGCTGCATGAGTGTGAAATACGAGCAATTATCAAAATGTAATTATTGGAATGATCCAGGCTGCTACATTTTATGATAATGTATAGCACCCACAGTGGATGAAACATTTTAACTTGGGTGTTCTGCTTTTGAGAATAACTCGTTAGAAGAGATACATTTTTATGATAAATCAGTGCACAAAACCTAGCGAGATTAAAGGAGGGTCTCACATCATATCTAGAGTAGCATATCAAAACTAGGGGTGGGCTCTTTTGACATGAGCCAGAAACCAGTCCCCAACCATCCAAAACATCCTATCAACCACATATCATCCTATCATTTTATTCATGAAATCCAGTTTACACTGGAAATAAAGGAATATTAGTAACCTAACCCTACACTGGAATATTCTAGTTATTAACAGTATCTTTTTCAATATCTAATAACAATAATAATAAATAAGATAAAACTCCAGGAGATATTAGGACTTGATTTCTTTCATTTTAAGTATAAACCATAAGGCATTAAGACAAAATACCATTATTTTCAAGATACACTCTATACACTAAAAACAAATCTTACTATTTTATGCACTGTTGCTTTTAAAGTACACTTCAAGTGTTGTTTTAAAGAAATAATTCATTAAAAATAAAACTTTGTTGAAATGTACTTAGCCTCAGGCCATCCAAGACGTAGATGAGTTTGTTTCTTTATCAGAACAGATTTGGATCAATTTAGCATCACATCACTTGCTCACCAGTGGATCCTCTGCAGTGAATGGGTGCCGTCAGAATGAGAGTCCAAACAGCTGATAAAAACATCACAATAATCCACAAGTAATCATCACCACTCTGTAATAATCGATTAACATCTTGTGACGTGAAAAGTTTCATGTTTGTAAGAAACAGATACATCATTAAGGCGTTTTAACTTTAAATTGTCTCCTTTCCATAATAACACTTCCTCCAGTGACAAAGTCCATCTCCTGTTGTTGTGTCACATCAAAACCCTCCGAAATATTGGTTTGATCTGTGCACATTTCTCTCCTGATTCAGACATGACAAAAAAAAAAATTTTTTTTTCCACTGGAGAAAACAATATTATGAATAGAGGACTGTTAAAAATGCCTGGAGTACTGGAGTCATGAGGATTACTTGTGGATTACTGTAATTTTTATCAGCTGTTTGGTCTTTCATTCTGACGGCACCCATTCACTGCAGAGGAGGTGAGCAAGTGATGTAACGCTCAATTTCTCAAAATCTGTTCTGATGGAGAAACAATTCCATCTACATTTTTGATAGCCTGAGCTGGTGTGTAAATTTGTAACAAATTTTAATTTTTTTTTAACTATTACTTTAAGGATTTTTAGACATTTTAACAGGAAAACAAGCCTAAAACAATTATTTTAATAAGCCAATTATTGCTGTAGTACTTAGTCTGCTAAAGCTCGAATTTAGAGATATTACCCATTGGTTTTCTCTGTTTTTTGTGTGAAGTTTTGCTATCAAACCCAAGGTTTGAAAAACTCACAGAGGCCTTACATCTGTCGTTCAGCTCTGAGTATTTTCTGGTCATTGGTCACAGTTCATCAAGTAGGGTTTGGGCTGATGAAGCTCCAGTGCTTTTACAGGAAACTCCCCTCCCTTCACTTTTCATAAAGCGCAAAGATATTTCACCTCAACCAGTGACAATCGAACGTAATCCTAATAGTAATAACCTTTAGTCCACAGCCAGTTTCATTGTTCAAAATAAGCGTGGCATGCGCAGACACCCCCTGCTAATGAGGCATTGACCTCGGCTCAGACACACATTGTTTGAGCTGCTTATTTATTTATGACTGTTTGATGTATAGCGTGCTACTCATGATTAATTCCTTAACACCGACCTTGATCAATATGCAAGATTAATGGCAGATTTACTTTAATGTTATTTTTATTGGAAGCATGGATGCAGTGCATTTTCCCCCTCTCTCCGACACTCGCAACACTTGATTGATGTCTGTGCCGCATCAACTCCAGCTTTCCTTTAATTCCCTGCATAATAATTCTTTTTTCTTCCTTTCGTGGGCTCCGTCAGTTGCCGAGAATCTGCCTTTGTGGCACATTCAAAATGTCTTGTTAAAAATTAAAGTGATTGTATTCTGCTTTCTAATGCAAATGGCGTCCCACATGGCCTGCAAATGCATATGAGGTCCAGAAGACGAAGAGCATGTGACGATAAGAATGTAACTTGCAGCACAGACGTGCACCGAAACGTTGAATAGGAATGAAGGCGGTGGTATCAAAATATCCCCATGGCCTTTAGTTTACCTGTCTTCCTGTCAATCAAAAAAAGCAGACAGAGCTCAGATTCTGCTTGTGTTTTCTCTGCTGGTTTTCTGAAGTTGGACCACATGCTGTTGTTAATCATAAAACTGTATGGGCTAGGAATACTTTATTCCTTTTTTGGAATGAAAAGACGCTGTTTTATTTGGACCTAAATTTGAAAAATATGTTAAACTGAATGTTAAATCCAATTTTAAGTATAAAGGTTTAATAGGCAAATTATTAATGAGAACAGTGTGAAAAAAGCTAATTTTCAAAGTTATCAATATTTCACATCTAATCTAGCATGTAACTAGCCATGAAATTTTTTTCAAAGTAAAGACTACACTAATTTATTATTATTTATTTCTTTATTTATTTTCACATGTGTGTGCGTGCGTGCGTGTGGGCATGTGTGTGTGTACCTGCGTGTGTGTGTGTGTGTGTGTGGGTGGGGGTGTGTGTGTTGTGTGTGTGTGTGTGTGTGTTGTGTGTGTGTGTGAGTGTGTGTGTGTGTGTGTGTGCGTGCGTGCGTGCGTGCGTGCGTGTGTGTGTGCGTGCGTGCGTGCGTGCGTGTGTACATACGCCGGTGTGAGTCTTGGGATTTCTGAAGGTTTCTGAAGCTGTTCTTGTGCTTGACAATTGAAATCTTCAGAGGTGAAAAGAATCTTCAGAGATTCTCTCAGAGGTATAGCACCAGCAAAACGCTTTGTCTGCTCTCTCATTGTCATTAAATAGTCCTTCTGGAACTGCCTAAGATTGTCGAGTACTGAAACTTCTCGAGAACATATGAGAACCATATCAAGTTAAGAGGCTGGAGGGGACAAGAACAAGAGGCATGTGTTTCATTAAAACCATTTCATCATGTATTATGTTAACTATTATGTTAACACTTGGGCCACATGCAGGATTAAAGGAATGGTTTTCCCAAAAATTAAAATAATCTGTTATCATTTTACTCACCATCACTTTGTTAAAAAATCTTATGATTTTTTTCTTCTTCTGCTAAACAACAAATTATGAATTTCTGAAGATTATCATGGCTGCTCTTTATCATAACATGAAACTAAATGTGACTTCATAATGCAAAAAGCACCAGAAAAAGCACCATAAGTAGACCATGTGACTTGTGTACTATATTTAAAGGGTTACTCCACCCCACAATGAAAATTTAGTAATTAATCACTTACCCCCATGTCGTTCCAAATCAGTAAAAGCTTTGTTCGTCTTCTGAACACTATTTAAGATATTTTGGATGAAAACCGGGAGGCTTGTGACTGTCCCATTGACTGCCAAGTCAATAACACTGTCAAGGCACAGAAAAGTATGAAAGACATCTTCAAAATAGTCCATCTGCCATCAGTGGTTCAATCTGATCTTTATGAAGCGGCAATACTACTTTGTGTTACACAAAGAAAATAAAAATAACGACTTTATTCAACAGTTTGTCTCATCGCATCATCGTAGCACCATTTTGGAGAATATCCACTGAATACAAACGGCGTACGCAGTTCTGTGTCAGCCACCCCACACGGATACTGTAATGAGAGGGGTCAGTGGCGTTGAGATCCAAATGCAGCTTTATTAATATAAACACAAGAGGAGATCAGACAGGCAAGGTTCGGTAACAATAACAGGTGTAACGTAGACAAGGCAGATTAATAAACAGGGGCAATGCTATGGTCGGGGCAGGCAGCAGACAGAGAGGATATCAAAAGGCAGGCAGCAAACGGTCAGAGTCGTAAAAACAGTCCAGGTAATAAACAGCGAAACTTGGGGTAAACGCTCGGAAATGTCAGACAGGGCTAAACAAGACTTCGCAATGAGAGAGATGAAGTCCAAGGCTTATAAAGCGTGCTGAGTAGTGCCATGTGTAATTAGTGCAAGTGTGTGATTGGTGACTGTGTGTGATTAGTGCAATGGTGGATGGAAATACAGTCCGTGGGTGATGTGCCGCTGTAGTGTGGTGCAAGGGACAATGTGGTGAGTGGGCGTGAGCTCATGAACCGGATTCATGACAGATATGTCTTCTACGTTTATTTATGCTTTGATTTAAACGAAAACAGCGTATCCGTATCCGACAGTTTTATTTACTTGGCAGTCAATGGGACAGTCACAAGCCTCCCGGTTTTCATCCAAAATATCTTAAATAGTGATCCGAAGACGAACAAAGCTTTTACTGATTTGGAACGACATGCGGGTACGTGCTAAATGACTACATTTTCATTTTGGGGTGGAGTAATCCTTCAAGTCTTCTGAAGTCACTAGGTAACTAACAGACCAACATTTAAGTCATCATTTACTTTTTGTGTCACTGATTCAGTTGATCCTGATTTTTATCCAATCCGATCTTGCAGAGACGCATTTTACAAAGTTGCAATTTTGTATGATGTGATTCATAGAACAACATATGATCTGTAACAAGAAAGTAAGCATGAAGGTTCATCAAACCCTTAGTGGATGTGAGATAGTTGCACAAAAACATATGAAAGAGATCATACAAAAATGTATAAACATTGGTCACCAATTTGTCACCAACATACAATAGTTACAAACAGTTGTTTGGTCAAAAATCTGGCTGATCACTTCTTAAATTTGACTCACTGACTCAGTTATGGTGAAGAGGAAGATTATTGATGAATAACAGCTTAAATGTCCCAATGGCACCACCTGGAACTTTAAAGGTTCGTAACAGTTTGCTTCCTTCAGATATTAATGACCTCCTCATGTCTATAAGGATTATTAATTGGATGGCACAAAGGGGATTTAAACAAAAAAAGTTAAATAAGGGTATATTTACATGACAAAGTACAAAAAATTTAGAAGTTTTTCTTTTAAGTTTTTGAAAAGTTGCTTGTAGAGACTCAACGTGACAATTGTCAAAACGATCTCCATTCACACAGTTCCGCGAAAATGACCCAAAAACATGACGACGCTGTGTTAAGTATGCCAGGCCAGTAGTTGGCAAAGTCCTGTGTAAAGAAACTTGTGTATTCCTACAAACTGAACGTCTCGGTTACGTATGTAACCCTCGTTCCCTGAAGGAGGGAACGGAGACGTCACGTCGGATGACCGACGAATTGGGATCTCGCCAGAGAGACCTATCCACTTCGAGTGTAACTAAACGAGCCAATGGACATTGGCATGCGATCATTGCATCCAGCTGCCGCTGATCACAGCGTGAGTATAAGAGGCAGCCGGTGCACCGCATTAATCATGTTTTCGCTGAGGAGCCGAGCCGGAGACCCGGCCGCCTAGCGGTGGTACAGCAACTGTGGCGACGGGACGTGACGTCTCCGTTCCCTCCTTCAGGGAACGAGGGTTACATACGTAACCGAGACGTTCCCTATCAGTCGGTCACTCCGAGTCACGTCGGATGACCGACGAATTGGGATCCCTACCAAAGCGCCACAGGAGCTGCCCCTTCCAGCGCCCTGTGTAGGCCTCCTGATCCTTCCTATAAGGCAGACGATAGGACCGGGCTACACAGAGAAGGTCGACTACTGCTGTCCCTAGAGCAACCCAAACAGTAGGACTTGAATAACACTGGGAAAGTGTGCCCTTCCACTTGGAAGAGGCACACTGCGGGGTCATTTCCTCCCAGAGGGGGTTAAATGACATTACACACGTGAAGTAACCCCGTAGGGCCCTAATGCACATGGAAGTCTCTGTGATGGCTCAGGCTGCATCATTAGAGACGGCAGAACATGGTCTACCTGGGGAAACACGGTTCTAATAAGAATACCGTGGAAAACACATATGGGATCCCAACAGGGTCACTCATATGGGCACTAGCCTCACACCAGATTTCAAGAATTCATTGGCTGAAAGGCCTGGCGCCGTACGTTCCGCCACGTCTGGACGCCGGAGTGCTGGAGGACTCGACAGGGTTTGCCCGGTTAGGGAACTCTCTGGAGAATAAGGCGTTTAAGGACGCCGCAAGCCGACTCTGAACAGGGCCTCTCAGTGCCACTACCTGTTTGAGGTGAGAACACAGGAGGAACCTGGTTCAACACGCAGGCTATAGAACCTAGCGAACGTGTTGGGAGTCGCCCAACCCGCAGCTCTACAGATGTCTGCTAGCGAGGCGCCACGAGCCAGCGCCCAGGACGATGCAACACCCCTAGTGGAGTGAGCACGCAACCTGAGCGGGCAGGGCACACCTTGTGCTTCATAGGCCAAGGTGATAGCATCCACTATCCAGTGGGCCATCCTCTGCTTGGAGACAGCCTTCCCCTTCTGCTGTCCTCCGTAACAGACAAAGAGCTGTTCTGAGGTCCTAAAGCTCTGAGTTCTATCCGTGTACTGTCGCAGTGCGCGTACCGGACAGAGCAAAGCTAGGGCTGGGTCTGCCTCCTCCAGGGGGCAGCGCTTGCAGGTTCACCACCTGGTCCCTGAAGGGAGTGTGGTAGGAACCTTGGGCACATAGCCAGGCCGGGGTCTCAGTGTTGCACTGGAGTCAGCCGGCCCAAACTCAAGGCACGATTCGTCGACCGAAAATGCCTGCAGGTCCCCCACCCTCTTGATCGAGGCCAACGCAGTCAGGAGTAGGGTTTTCATAGAGAGAAACTTCAACTCGACTGACTGCAAAGCTCAAAGGGGGCAATTTTTAGGGCTCTTAGCACCAATGCCAAATCCCAAGAGGGTAAGGAGGGAGGTCTAGGAGGATTCAACCTCCTGGCCCCCCTAAGAAACCTGACGACCAGATCGTGTTTCCCCACCGATCTCCCCTCTACGGGGTCATGGTGGGCTGAAATAGCAGCAACGTAAACTTTAAGGGTGGAGGGGGACAGCCTACGCTCCAACCCTTGCTGCAGGAAGGACAAGCACGGCTCTGATCGAACATCTCTGGGGGTCCTCACGGTGAGAGGAACACCATTCGACGAACAGGTTCCACTTCAGCGCATAGGCCCGTCTTGTGGACGGTGTGTGCTGAAGCAATAGTGAGAGCTACCTCCTGGGGTAGGTCACCTAGAACCTCCGCGTCCCATCCAGGGACCATACGTGGAGTTTCCACAGGTCCGGACGCGGGTGCCATAGGGTGCCCCGTCTCTGAGAAAGCAGATCCTTCCTCAGAGGAATTGGCCAGGGAGGGGCTGTCGCGAGGAGCATGAGTTCCGGGAACCAGGTCCTGTTGGGCCAATATGGAGCCACTAACAAGACCTGCTCCTCGTCCTCCCTGACCTTGCACAGTGTCTGTGCTAGTAGGCTCACTGGGGGGAACGCATATTTGCGCAGGCCCCGGGGCCAGCTGTGTGCCAGTGCATCCGTGCCGAGCGTTGCCTCGGTTAGGGAGTAGAACTCCTGGCAGTGGGTGGTTTCTGGAGATGCAAACAGGTCGACCTGAGCAGCTCCGAACCGTCCCCAAATCAGCTGAACCGCCTGGGGATGGAGTCTCCACTCGCCTGGAAGTGCTGCTCGAGACAGCTCGTCGGCTGCCCGATTGAACACTCCTGGGATGTGGATGGCACGAAGGGACCTCAGATGCTTCTGACTCCAGAGGAGGAGGTGGCGGGCGAGTTGCGACATGCGACGGGAGCGTAAACCGCCTTGCCGGTTGATATACGCAACGGTCGCAGTGTTGTCCGTACGGACCAGAACGTCCTTGCGCTGAAGGCGCCCTCTGAGACGGCTCAAGGCAAGGCGTACTGCTAGCAACTCGAGGCAATTGATATGCCAATGCAGTTGGGGACCCGTCCAAACCCCTGATACTGCGTGCCCGTTGTACGTGGCTCCCCAGCCTGTGGTCGAGGCATCTGTGAATACCACAGCATGTCTGGATACCTGCTCCAGGGGCACTCCTGCCCGAAGGAACGAGGGATCTGACCACGGCCTGAAGGTCTTGCGGCAGGCCGGTGTAATCTGAACCCGGTAAGTGCCGCGTTTCCACGCCCACCTCGGGATTCGGCCATAGAGCCAGTGCTGAAGCGGTCTCATATGGAGCAGACCGAGCGGGACTGTCACCGCAGCTGCAGCCATATGCCCCAGGAGCCTCTGAAAGAGTTTCAGTGGAACCGCCGTCCTGCCTGATAAGGTCTTGAAGCAGTTCAGCACCTGACTGAGCACGTTCCTGGGTGAGCGTGCTGTTTGGTTGACCGAATCGAACTCCATGCCGAGAAAAGAGATCCTCTGCGTTGGCACGAGTTTGCTCTTTTCCCAGTTGACCCGAAGGCCCAGCAGGCTGAGGTGCTTGAGCACCAGGTCCCTGTGTGCAGACAACTGCCTGCGAGACTGTGCGAGTATGAGCCAGTCGTCGAGGTAGTTGAGGAATGCGCACACCTTGTTCTCTCAGGGGGACAAGGCCGCCTCCACGACTTTGGTGAAGACGCGAGGCGACAGGGACAGCCCGAAGGGCAGGACCTTGTACTGATACGCCGTCCCTCGAACGCGAAACGCAGGAATGGCCTGTGTCGCGGGAGGATCGAGACATGAAAGTACGCGTCCTTCAGGTCGATCGCTGCAAACCAATCTAGGGGACGGACGCACCCAAAAATGCGTTTCTGCGTCAACATCTTGAACGGCAGCAGTGTGAAGTGCACGGTTCAAAACTCGCAGATCCAAGATCGGTCGTAACCCACCACCTTTCTTGGGCACAATGAAGTAGGGGCTGAACAACCCGACCCATATCGGCTGGAGGGACCGGCTCTATCGCGTCCTTCGCCAGTAGGACTGCGATTTCCGCACGCAAGACAGGAGCATCTGCGGGCTCGACTGAAGTGAAACCGGATGCCCCTGAACTGGGGGGACGCCGGGCGAACTGAATCGCATAGCGAGTCTGATGGTCCGTAGGAGCCACCGAGACGGACTGGGGAGCGCTAGCCAGGCTCCGATGAGACCGTGCCAGCGGCACCAAACGGGGTCACCGACGTACCCGTGGTGGCGGCAGCGATGTGGAACACAGGGGGACCCGGCCCGGGGCCTGTGACGGCCTGGCCTGTGATGGCAGGGGGCGGGGTCTGGGTGTGTAGTGTAACACTCACCTGATTCCTCCTCGTGTGGGGGGAAACACAGGAGCCCGGCTTGGCGTGTGACGACTTGTAGCGGGGGCTTGAGTGCTACTGCCCTTACCCGGTTCCACAAATGGGCAGGAGGGGTGCTCTTGGCAACCCCCACTGCCTGGCGAGAGAGAGAGGAGGGAAGTGATCCCG